>JAWNPD010000388.1:0-39617 GCA_035045305.1 Drosophila maculinotata
TACCTTTTTAGACTCGTTAAGATCAGAATTATAGATTGCCATTTAAAAATGGCCATGCCAGCAAATTTAATTTTTTGCCAAAAATGACCATGATCCGACATCAAATACCCGAGTTATGAGCATTCAAAGATGACCATGTAATATTTTCAGCATTAACAAAAAAATAAGATTTTTGGAGCTTCATAACTTGCATATCTCGGCCAAAATAAGTCCGATCTTTGAGTGGTATACCTTTTTAGACTCGTTAAGATCAGAATTATAGATTGCCATTTAAAAATGGCCATGCCAGCAAATTTCATTTTTTGCCAAAAATGACCATGATCCGACATCAAATACCCGAGTTATGAGCATTCAAAGATGACCATGTAATATTTTCAGCATTAACAAAAAAATAAGATTTTTGGAGCTTCATAACTTGCATATCTCGGCCAAAATAAGTCCGATCTTTGAGTGGTATACCTTTTTAGACTCGTTAAGATCAAAATTATAGATTGCCATTTAAAAATGGCCATGCCAGCAAATTTCATTTTTTGCCAAAAATGACCATGATCCGACATCAAATACCCGAGTTATAGGCATTCAAAGATGACCATGTAATATTTTCAGCATTAACAAAAAAATAAGATTTTTGGAGCTTCATAACTTGCATATCTCGGCCAAAATAAGTCCGATCTTTGAGTGGTATACCTTTTAAGACTCGTTAAGATCCAGAATTATAGATTGCCGTTTTTAAAATGGCCATGCCAACTTTTTTAATTTTTTGCCAAAAATGACCATGATCCGACATCAAATACCCGAGTTATAGGCATTCAAAGATGACCATGTAATATTTTCAGCATTAACAAAAAAATAAGATTTTTGGAGCTTCATAACTTGCATATCTCGGCCAAAATAAGTCCGATCTTTGAGTGGTATACCTTTTTAGACTCGTTAAGATCAGAATTATAAATTGCCATTTAAAAATGGCCATGCCAGCAAATTTAATTTTTTGCCAAAAATGACCATGATCCGACATCAAATACCCGAGTTATGAGCATTCCAAGATGACCATGTAATATTTTCAGCATTAACAAAAAAATAAGATTTTTGGAGCTTCATAACTTGCATATCTCGGCCAAAATAAGTCCGATCTTTGAGTGGTATACCTTTTTAGACTCGATAAGATCAGAATTATAAATTGCCATTTAAAAATGGCCATGCCAGCAAATTTAATTTTTTGCCAAAAATGACCATGATCCGACATCAAATACCCGAGTTATGAGCATTCAAAGATGACCATGTAATATTTTCAGCATTAACAAAAAAATAAGATTTTTGGAGCTTCATAACTTGCATATCTCGGCCAAAATAAGTCCGATCTTTGAGTGGTATACCTTTTAAGACTCGTTAAGATCAGAATTATAGATTGCCGTTTAAAAATGGCCATGCCAGCTTTTTTAATTTTTTGCTAAAAATGACCATGATCCGACATCAAATACCCGAGTTATGAGCATTCAAAGATGACCATGTAATATTTTCAGCATTAACAAAAAAATAAGATTTTTGGAGCTTCATAACTTGCATATCTCAGCCAAAATAAGTCCGATCTTTGAGTGGTATACCTTTTTAGACTCGTTAAGATCAGAATTATAGATTGCCATTTAAAAATGGCAATGCCAGAGAAAATTCAATTTTTTGCCAAAAATTGCCATGATCCGACATCAAATACCCGAGTTATGAGCATTCAAAGATGACCATGTAATATTTTCAGCATTAACAAAAAAATAAGATTTTTGGAGCTTCATAACTTGCATATCTCAGCCAAAATAAGTCCGATCTTTGAGTGGTATACCTTTTTAGACTCGTTAAGATCAGAATTATAGATTGCCATTTAAAAATGGCCATGCCAGCAAATTTAATTTTTTGCCAAAAATGACCATGATCCGACATCAAATACCCGAGCTATGAGCATTCAAAGATAACCATGTAATATTTTCAGCATTAACAAAAAAAATAAGATTTTTGGAGCTTCATAACTTGCATATCTCGGCCAAAATAAGTCCGATCTTTGAGTGGTATACCTTTTATGACTCGTTAGAATCAGAATTATAGATTGCCATTTCAAAATAAGCCATGCCATGCAACTTCATTTTTTGCTAAAAATGACCATGATCCGACATCAAATACCCGAGTTATGAGCATTCAAAGATGACCATGTAATATTTTCAGCATTAACAAAAAAATAAGATTTTTGGAGCTTCATAACTTGCATATCTCAGCCAAAATGAAGTCCGATCTTTGAGTGGTATACCTTTTTGGTTTCGATTAGATCAGAATTATAGATTGCCATTTAAAAATGGCAATGCCAGAAAATTCAATTTTTTGCCAAAAATGACCATGATCCGACATCAAATACCCGAGTTATGAGCATTCAAAGATGACCATGTAATATTTTTAGCATTAACAAAAAAATAAGATTTTTGGAGCTTCATAACTTGCATATCTCAACCAAAATAAGTCCGATCTTTGAGTGGTATACCTTTTTAGACTCGATAAGATCAGAATTATAAATTGCCATTTAAAAATGGCCATGCCAGCAAATTTCATTTTTTGCCAAAAATGACCATGATCCGACATCAAATACCCGAGCTATGAGCATTCAAAGATAACCATGTAATATTTTCAGCATTAACAAAAAAATAAGATTTTTGGAGCTTCAAAACTTGCATATCTCGGCCAAAATAAGTCCGATCTTTGAGTGGTATACCTTTTTAGACTCGGTAAGATCAGAATTATAGATTGCCATTTAAAAATGGCCATGCCAGAAAATTTCATTTTTTGCCAAAAATGACCATGATCCGACATCAAATACCCGAGTTATGAGCATTCAAAGATGACCATGTAATATTTTCAGCATTAACAAAAAAATTAGATTTTTGGAGCTTCATAACTTGCATATCTCGGCCAAAATAAGTCCGATCTTTGAGTGGTATACCTTTTTAGACTCGTTAAGATCAGAATTATAGATTGCCATTTAAAAATGGCCATGCCAGCAAATTTAATTTTTTGCCAAAAATGACCATGATCCGACATCAAATACCCGAGTTATGAGCATTCAAAGATAACCATGTAATATTTTCAGCATTAACAAAAAAATTAGATTTTTGGAGCTTCATAACTTGCATATCTCGGCCAAAATAAGTCCGATCTTTGAGTGGTATACCTTTTTAGACTCGTTAAGATCAGAATTATAGATTGCCATTTAAAAATGGCCATGCCAGCAAATTTCATTTTTTGCCAAAAATGACCATGATCCGACATCAAATACCCGAGTTATGAGCATTCAAAGATGACCATGTAATATTTTCAGCATTAACAAAAAAATAAGATTTTTGGAGCTTCATAACTTGCATATCTCGGCCAAAATAAGTCCGATCTTTGAGTGGTATACCTTTTTAGACTCGTTAAGATCAGAATTATAGATTGCCATTTAAAAATGGCCATGCCAGCAAATTTCATTTTTTGCCAAAAATGACCATGATCCGACATCAAATACCCGAGTTATGAGCATTCAAAGATGACCATGTAATATTTTCAGCATTAACAAAAAAATAAGATTTTTGGAGCTTCATAACTTGCATATCTCGGCCAAAATAAGTCCGATCTTTGAGTGGTATACCTTTTTAGACTCGTTAAGATCAGAATTATAGATTGCCATTTAAAAATGGCCATGCCAGCAAATTTCATTTTTTGCCAAAAATGACCATGATCCGACATCAAATACCCGAGTTATGAGCATTCAAAGATGACCATGTAATATTTTCAGCATTAACAAAAAAATAAGATTTTTGGAGCTTCATAACTTGCATATCTCGGCCAAAATAAGTCCGATCTTTGAGTGGTATACCTTTTTAGACTCGTTAAGATCAGAATTATAGATTGCCATTTAAAAATGGCCATGCCAGCAAATTTCATTTTTTGCCAAAAATGACCATGATCCGACATCAAATACCCGAGTTATGAGCATTCAAAGATGACCATGTAATATTTTCAGCATTAACAAAAAAATAAGATTTTTGGAGCTTCATAACTTGCATATCTCGGCCAAAATAAGTCCGATCTTTGAGTGGTATACCTTTTTAGACTCGTTAAGATCAGAATTATAGATTGCCATTTAAAAATGGCCATGCCAGCAAATTTCATTTTTTGCCAAAAATGACCATGATCCGACATCAAATACCCGAGTTATGAGCATTCAAAGATGACCATGTAATATTTTCAGCATTAACAAAAAAATAAGATTTTTGGAGCTTCATAACTTGCATATCTCGGCCAAAATAAGTCCGATCTTTGAGTGGTATACCTTTTTAGACTCGTTAAGATCAGAATTATAGATTGCCATTTAAAAATGGCCATGCCAGCAAATTTCATTTTTTGCCAAAAATGACCATGATCCGACATCAAATACCCGAGTTATGAGCATTCAAAGATGACCATGTAATATTTTCAGCATTAACAAAAAAATAAGATTTTTGGAGCTTCATAACTTGCATATCTCGGCCAAAATAAGTCCGATCTTTGAGTGGTATACCTTTTTAGACTCGTTAAGATCAGAATTATAGATTGCCATTTAAAAATGGCCATGCCAGCAAATTTCATTTTTTGCCAAAAATGACCATGATCCGACATCAAATACCCGAGTTATGAGCATTCAAAGATGACCATGTAATATTTTCAGCATTAACAAAAAAATAAGATTTTTGGAGCTTCATAACTTGCATATCTCGGCCAAAATAAGTCCGATCTTTGAGTGGTATACCTTTTTAGACTCGTTAAGATCAGAATTATAGATTGCCATTTAAAAATGGCCATGCCAGCAAATTTCATTTTTTGCCAAAAATGACCATGATCCGACATCAAATACCCGAGTTATGAGCATTCAAAGATGACCATGTAATATTTTCAGCATTAACAAAAAAATAAGATTTTTGGAGCTTCATAACTTGCATATCTCGGCCAAAATAAGTCCGATCTTTGAGTGGTATACCTTTTTAGACTCGTTAAGATCAGAATTATAGATTGCCATTTAAAAATGGCCATGCCAGAAAATTTCATTTTTTGCCAAAAATGACCATGATCCGACATCAAATACCCGAGTTATGAGCATTCAAAGATGACCATGTAATATTTTCAGCATTAACAAAAAAATAAGATTTTTGGAGCTTCATAACTTGCATATCTCGGCCAAAATAAGTCCGATCTTTGAGTGGTATACCTTTTTAGACTCGTTAAGATCAGAATTATAGATTGCCATTTAAAAATGGCCATGCCAGCAAATTTAATTTTTTGCCAAAAATGACCATGATCCGACATCAAATACCCGAGTTATGAGCATTCAAAGATGACCATGTAATATTTTCAGCATTAACAAAAAAATTAGATTTTTGGAGCTTCATAACTTGCATATCTCGGCCAAAATAAGTCCGATCTTTGAGTGGTATACCTTTTTAGACTCGTTAAGATCAGAATTATAGATTGCCATTTAAAAATGGCCATGCCAGCAAATTTCATTTTTTGCCAAAAATGACCATGATCCGACATCAAATACCCGAGTTATGAGCATTCAAAGATGACCATGTAATATTTTCAGCATTAACAAAAAAATAAGATTTTTGGAGCTTCATAACTTGCATATCTCGGCCAAAATAAGTCCGATCTTTGAGTGGTATACCTTTTTAGACTCGTTAAGATCAGAATTATAGATTGCCATTTAAAAATGGCCATGCCAGCAAATTTCATTTTTTGCCAAAAATGACCATGATCCGACATCAAATACCCGAGTTATGAGCATTCAAAGATGACCATGTAATATTTTCAGCATTAACAAAAAAAATAAGATTTTTGGAGCTTCATAACTTGCATATCTCGGCCAAAATAAGTCCGATCTTTGAGTGGTATACCTTTTTAGACTCGTTAAGATCAGAATTATAGATTGCCATTTAAAAATGGCCATGCCAGCAAATTTCATTTTTTGCCAAAAATGACCATGATCCGACATCAAATACCCGAGTTATGAGCATTCAAAGATGACCATGTAATATTTTCAGCATTAACAAAAAAATAAGATTTTTGGAGCTTCATAACTTGCATATCTCGGCCAAAATAAGTCCGATCTTTGAGTGGTATACCTTTTTAGACTCGTTAAGATCAGAATTATAGATTGCCATTTAAAAATGGCCATGCCAGCAAATTTAATTTTTTGCCAAAAATGACCATGATCCGACATCAAATACCCGAGTTATGAGCATTCAAAGATGACCATGTAATATTTTCAGCATTAACAAAAAAATAAGATTTTTGGAGCTTCATAACTTGCATATCTCGGCCAAAATAAGTCCGATCTTTGAGTGGTATACCTTTTTAGACTCGTTAAGATCAGAATTATAGATTGCCATTTAAAAATGGCCATGCCAGCAAATTTCATTTTTTGCCAAAAATGACCATGATCCGACATCAAATACCCGAGTTATGAGCATTCAAAGATGACCATGTAATATTTTCAGCATTAACAAAAAAATAAGATTTTTGGAGCTTCATAACTTGCATATCTCGGCCAAAATAAGTCCGATCTTTGAGTGGTATACCTTTTTAGACTCGTTAAGATCAGAATTATAGATTGCCATTTAAAAATGGCCATGCCAGCAAATTTCATTTTTTGCCAAAAATGACCATGATCCGACATCAAATACCCGAGTTATGAGCATTCAAAGATGACCATGTAATATTTTCAGCATTAACAAAAAAATAAGATTTTTGGAGCTTCATAACTTGCATATCTCGGCCAAAATAAGTCCGATCTTTGAGTGGTATACCTTTTTAGACTCGTTAAGATCAGAATTATAGATTGCCATTTAAAAATGGCCATGCCAGCAAATTTCATTTTTTGCCAAAAATGACCATGATCCGACATCAAATACCCGAGTTATGAGCATTCAAAGATGACCATGTAATATTTTCAGCATTAACAAAAAAATAAGATTTTTGGAGCTTCATAACTTGCATATCTCGGCCAAAATAAGTCCGATCTTTGAGTGGTATACCTTTTTAGACTCGTTAAGATCAGAATTATAGATTGCCATTTAAAAATGGCCATGCCAGCAAATTTCATTTTTTGCCAAAAATGACCATGATCCGACATCAAATACCCGAGTTATGAGCATTCAAAGATGACCATGTAATATTTTCAGCATTAACAAAAAAATAAGATTTTTGGAGCTTCATAACTTGCATATCTCGGCCAAAATAAGTCCGATCTTTGAGTGGTATACCTTTTTAGACTCGTTAAGATCAGAATTATAGATTGCCATTTAAAAATGGCCATGCCAGCAAATTTAATTTTTTGCCAAAAATGACCATGATCCGACATCAAATACCCGAGTTATGAGCATTCAAAGATGACCATGTAATATTTTCAGCATTAACAAAAAAATAAGATTTTTGGAGCTTCATAACTTGCATATCTCGGCCAAAATAAGTCCGATCTTTGAGTGGTATACCTTTTTAGACTCGTTAAGATCAGAATTATAGATTGCCATTTAAAAATGGCCATGCCAGCAAATTTCATTTTTTGCCAAAAATGACCATGATCCGACATCAAATACCCGAGTTATGAGCATTCAAAGATGACCATGTAATATTTTCAGCATTAACAAAAAAATAAGATTTTTGGAGCTTCATAACTTGCATATCTCGGCCAAAATAAGTCCGATCTTTGAGTGGTATACCTTTTTAGACTCGTTAAGATCAGAATTATAGATTGCCATTTAAAAATGGCCATGCCAGCAAATTTCATTTTTTGCCAAAAATGACCATGATCCGACATCAAATACCCGAGTTATGAGCATTCAAAGATGACCATGTAATATTTTCAGCATTAACAAAAAAATAAGATTTTTGGAGCTTCATAACTTGCATATCTCGGCCAAAATAAGTCCGATCTTTGAGTGGTATACCTTTTTAGACTCGTTAAGATCAGAATTATAGATTGCCATTTAAAAATGGCCATGCCAGCAAATTTCATTTTTTGCCAAAAATGACCATGATCCGACATCAAATACCCGAGTTATGAGCATTCAAAGATGACCATGTAATATTTTCAGCATTAACAAAAAAATAAGATTTTTGGAGCTTCATAACTTGCATATCTCGGCCAAAATAAGTCCGATCTTTGAGTGGTATACCTTTTTAGACTCGTTAAGATCAGAATTATAGATTGCCATTTAAAAATGGCCATGCCAGCAAATTTCATTTTTTGCCAAAAATGACCATGATCCGACATCAAATACCCGAGTTATGAGCATTCAAAGATGACCATGTAATATTTTCAGCATTAACAAAAAAATAAGATTTTTGGAGCTTCATAACTTGCATATCTCGGCCAAAATAAGTCCGATCTTTGAGTGGTATACCTTTTTAGACTCGTTAAGATCAGAATTATAGATTGCCATTTAAAAATGGCCATGCCAGCAAATTTCATTTTTTGCCAAAAATGACCATGATCCGACATCAAATACCCGAGTTATGAGCATTCAAAGATGACCATGTAATATTTTCAGCATTAACAAAAAAATTAGATTTTTGGAGCTTCATAACTTGCATATCTCGGCCAAAATAAGTCCGATCTTTGAGTGGTATACCTTTTTAGACTCGTTAAGATCAGAATTATAGATTGCCATTTAAAAATGGCCATGCCAGCAAATTTCATTTTTTGCCAAAAATGACCATGATCCGACATCAAATACCCGAGTTATGAGCATTCAAAGATGACCATGTAATATTTTCAGCATTAACAAAAAAATAAGATTTTTGGAGCTTCATAACTTGCATATCTCGGCCAAAATAAGTCCGATCTTTGAGTGGTATACCTTTTTAGACTCGTTAAGATCAGAATTATAGATTGCCATTTAAAAATGGCCATGCCAGCAAATTTCATTTTTTGCCAAAAATGACCATGATCCGACATCAAATACCCGAGTTATGAGCATTCAAAGATGACCATGTAATATTTTCAGCATTAACAAAAAAATAAGATTTTTGGAGCTTCATAACTTGCATATCTCGGCCAAAATAAGTCCGATCTTTGAGTGGTATACCTTTTTAGACTCGTTAAGATCAGAATTATAGATTGCCATTTAAAAATGGCCATGCCAGCAAATTTCATTTTTTGCCAAAAATGACCATGATCCGACATCAAATACCCGAGTTATGAGCATTCAAAGATGACCATGTAATATTTTCAGCATTAACAAAAAAATAAGATTTTTGGAGCTTCATAACTTGCATATCTCGGCCAAAATAAGTCCGATCTTTGAGTGGTATACCTTTTTAGACTCGTTAAGATCAGAATTATAGATTGCCATTTAAAAATGGCCATGCCAGCAAATTTCATTTTTTGCCAAAAATGACCATGATCCGACATCAAATACCCGAGTTATGAGCATTCAAAGATGACCATGTAATATTTTCAGCATTAACAAAAAAATAAGATTTTTGGAGCTTCATAACTTGCATATCTCGGCCAAAATAAGTCCGATCTTTGAGTGGTATACCTTTTTAGACTCGTTAAGATCAGAATTATAGATTGCCATTTAAAAATGGCCATGCCAGAAAATTTCATTTTTTGCCAAAAATGACCATGATCCGACATCAAATACCCGAGTTATGAGCATTCAAAGATGACCATGTAATATTTTCAGCATTAACAAAAAAATTAGATTTTTGGAGCTTCATAACTTGCATATCTCGGCCAAAATAAGTCCGATCTTTGAGTGGTATACCTTTTTAGACTCGTTAAGATCAGAATTATAGATTGCCATTTAAAAATGGCCATGCCAGCAAATTTCATTTTTTGCCAAAAATGACCATGATCCGACATCAAATACCCGAGTTATGAGCATTCAAAGATGACCATGTAATATTTTCAGCATTAACAAAAAAATAAGATTTTTGGAGCTTCATAACTTGCATATCTCGGCCAAAATAAGTCCGATCTTTGAGTGGTATACCTTATTAGACTCATTAAGATCAAAATTATAGATTGCCATTTAAAAATGGCCATGCCAGCAAATTTCATTTTTTGCCAAAAATGACCATGATCCGACATCAAATACCCGAGTTATGAGCATTCAAAGATGACCATGTAATATTTTCAGCATTAACAAAAAAATAAGATTTTTGGAGCTTCATAACTTGCATATCTCGGCCAAAATAAGTCCGATCTTTGAGTGGTATACCTTTTTAGACTCGTTAAGATCAGAATTATAGATTGCCATTTAAAAATGGCCATGCCAGAAAATTTCATTTTTTGCCAAAAATGACCATGATCCGACATCAAATACCCGAGTTATGAGCATTCAAAGATGACCATGTAATATTTTCAGCATTAACAAAAAAATTAGAGTTTTGGAGCTTCATAACTTGCATATCTCGGCCAAAATAAGTCCGATCTTTGAGCGGTATACCTTTTTAGACTCGTTAAGATCAGAATTATAGATTGCCATTTAAAAATGGCCATGCCAGCAAATTTAATTTTTTGCCAAAAATGACCATGATCCGACATCAAATACCCGAGTTATGAGCATTCAAAGATAACCATGTAATATTTTCAGCATTAACAAAAAAATTAGATTTTTGGAGCTTCATAACTTGCATATCTCGGCCAAAATAAGTCCGATCTTTGAGTGGTATACCTTATTAGACTCATTAAGATCAAAATTATAGATTGCCATTTAAAAATGGCCATGCCAGAAAATTTCATTTTTTGCCAAAAATGACCATGATCCGACATCAAATACCCGAGTTATGAGCATTCAAAGATGACCATGTAATATTTTCAGCATTAACAAAAAAATAAGATTTTTGGAGCTTCATAACTTGCATATCTCGGCCAAAATAAGTCCGATCTTTGAGTGGTATACCTTTTTAGACTCGTTAAGATCAAAATTATAGATTGCCATTTAAAAATGGCCATGCCAGCAAATTTCATTTTTTGCCAAAAATGACCATGATCCGACATCAAATACCCGAGTTATGAGCATTCAAAGATGACCATGTAATATTTTCAGCATTAACAAAAAAATAAGATTTTTGGAGCTTCATAACTTGCATATCTCGGCCAAAATAAGTCCGATCTTTGAGTGGTATACCTTTTTAGACTCGTTAAGATCAGAATTATAGATTGCCATTTAAAAATGGCCATGCCAGCAAATTTCATTTTTTGCCAAAAATGACCATGATCCGACATCAAATACCCGAGTTATGAGCATTCAAAGATGACCATGTAATATTTTCAGCATTAACAAAAAAATACGATTTTTGGAGCTTCATAACTTGCATATCTCGGCCAAAATAAGTCCGATCTTTGAGTGGTATACCTTTTTAGACTCGTTAAGATCAGAATTATAGATTGCCATTTAAAAATGGCCATGCCAGCAAATTTCATTTTTTGCCAAAAATGACCATGATCCGACATCAAATACCCGAGTTATGAGCATTCAAAGATGACCATGTAATATTTTCAGCATTAACAAAAAAAATAAGATTTTTGGAGCTTCATAACTTGCATATCTCGGCCAAAATAAGTCCGATCTTTGAGTGGTATACCTTTTTAGACTCGTTAAGATCAGAATTATAGATTGCCATTTAAAAATGGCCATGCCAGAAAATTTAATGTTTTGCCAAAAATGACCATGATCCGACATCAAATACCCGAGTTATGAGCATTCAAAGATGACCATGTAATATTTTCAGCATTAACAAAAAAATTAGATTTTTGGAGCTTCATAACTTGCATATCTCGGCCAAAATAAGTCCGATCTTTGAGTGGTATACCTTTTTAGACTCGTTAAGATCAGAATTATAGATTGCCATTTAAAAATGGCCATGCCAGCAAATTTCATTTTTTGCCAAAAATGACCATGATCCGACATCAAATACCCGAGTTATGAGCATTCAAAGATGACCATGTAATATTTTCAGCATTAACAAAAAAATAAGATTTTTGGAGCTTCATAACTTGCATATCTCGGCCAAAATAAGTCCGATCTTTGAGTGGTATACCTTTTTAGACTCGTTAAGATCAGAATTATAGATTGCCATTTAAAAATGGCCATGCCAGCAAATTTCATTTTTTGCCAAAAATGACCATGATCCGACATCAAATACCCGAGTTATGAGCATTCAAAGATGACCATGTAATATTTTCAGCATTAACAAAAAAATAAGATTTTTGGAGCTTCATAACTTGCATATCTCGGCCAAAATAAGTCCGATCTTTGAGTGGTATACCTTTTTAGACTCGTTAAGATCAGAATTATAGATTGCCATTTAAAAATGGCCATGCCAGCAAATTTCATTTTTTGCCAAAAATGACCATGATCCGACATCAAATACCCGAGTTATGAGCATTCAAAGATGACCATGTAATATTTTCAGCATTAACAAAAAAATTAGATTTTTGGAGCTTCATAACTTGCATATCTCGGCCAAAATAAGTCCGATCTTTGAGTGGTATACCTTTTTAGACTCGTTAAGATCAGAATTATAGATTGCCATTTAAAAATGGCCATGCCAGCAAATTTCATTTTTTGCCAAAAATGACCATGATCCGACATCAAATACCCGAGTTATGAGCATTCAAAGATGACCATGTAATATTTTCAGCATTAACAAAAAAATAAGATTTTTGGAGCTTCATAACTTGCATATCTCGGCCAAAATAAGTCCGATCTTTGAGTGGTATACCTTTTTAGACTCGTTAAGATCAGAATTATAGATTGCCATTTAAAAATGGCCATGCCAGCAAATTTCATTTTTTGCCAAAAATGACCATGATCCGACATCAAATACCCGAGTTATGAGCATTCAAAGATGACCATGTAATATTTTCAGCATTAACAAAAAAATAAGATTTTTGGAGCTTCATAACTTGCATATCTCGGCCAAAATAAGTCCGATCTTTGAGTGGTATACCTTTTTAGACTCGTTAAGATCAGAATTATAGATTGCCATTTAAAAATGGCCATGCCAGCAAATTTCATTTTTTGCCAAAAATGACCATGATCCGACATCAAATACCCGAGTTATGAGCATTCAAAGATGACCATGTAATATTTTCAGCATTAACAAAAAAAATAAGATTTTTGGAGCTTCATAACTTGCATATCTCGGCCAAAATAAGTCCGATCTTTGAGTGGTATACCTTTTTAGACTCGTTAAGATCAGAATTATAGATTGCCATTTAAAAATGGCCATGCCAGCAAATTTAATTTTTTGCCAAAAATGACCATGATCCGACATCAAATACCCGAGTTATGAGCATTCAAAGATGACCATGTAATATTTTCAGCATTAACAAAAAAATTAGATTTTTGGAGCTTCATAACTTGCATATCTCGGCCAAAATAAGTCCGATCTTTGAGTGGTATACCTTTTTAGACTCGTTAAGATCAGAATTATAGATTGCCATTTAAAAATGGCCATGCCAGCAAATTTCATTTTTTGCCAAAAATGACCATGATCCGACATCAAATACCCGAGTTATGAGCATTCAAAGATGACCATGTAATATTTTCAGCATTAACAAAAAAATAAGATTTTTGGAGCTTCATAACTTGCATATCTCGGCCAAAATAAGTCCGATCTTTGAGTGGTATACCTTTTTAGACTCGTTAAGATCAGAATTATAGATTGCCATTTAAAAATGGCCATGCCAGCAAATTTAATTTTTTGCCAAAAATGACCATGATCCGACATCAAATACCCGAGTTATGAGCATTCAAAGATGACCATGTAATATTTTCAGCATTAACAAAAAAATAAGATTTTTGGAGCTTCATAACTTGCATATCTCGGCCAAAATAAGTCCGATCTTTGAGTGGTATACCTTTTTAGACTCGTTAAGATCAGAATTATAGATTGCCATTTAAAAATGGCCATGCCAGCAAATTTCATTTTTTGCCAAAAATGACCATGATCCGACATCAAATACCCGAGTTATGAGCATTCAAAGATGACCATGTAATATTTTCAGCATTAACAAAAAAATAAGATTTTTGGAGCTTCATAACTTGCATATCTCGGCCAAAATAAGTCCGATCTTTGAGTGGTATACCTTTTTAGACTCGTTAAGATCAGAATTATAGATTGCCATTTAAAAATGGCCATGCCAGCAAATTTCATTTTTTGCCAAAAATGACCATGATCCGACATCAAATACCCGAGTT
Organism: Drosophila maculinotata; assembly: GCA_035045305.1. Classification (NCBI taxonomy): domain Eukaryota; kingdom Metazoa; phylum Arthropoda; class Insecta; order Diptera; family Drosophilidae; genus Drosophila; species Drosophila maculinotata. Next base: position 14,262 of record JAWNPD010000388.1, read on the forward strand.
ATGAGCATTCAAAGATGACCATGTAATATTTTCAGCATTAACAAAAAAATTAGATTTTTGGAGCTTCATAACTTGCATATCTCGGCCAAAATAAGTCCGATCTTTGAGTGGTATACCTTTTTAGACTCGTTAAGATCAGAATTATAGATTGCCATTTAAAAATGGCCATGCCAGCAAATTTCATTTTTTGCCAAAAATGACCATGATCCGACATCAAATACCCGAGTTATGAGCATTCAAAGATGACCATGTAATATTTTCAGCATTAACAAAAAAATAAGATTTTTGGAGCTTCATAACTTGCATATCTCGGCCAAAATAAGTCCGATCTTTGAGTGGTATACCTTTTTAGACTCGTTAAGATCAGAATTATAGATTGCCATTTAAAAATGGCCATGCCAGCAAATTTCATTTTTTGCCAAAAATGACCATGATCCGACATCAAATACCCGAGTTATGAGCATTCAAAGATGACCATGTAATATTTTCAGCATTAACAAAAAAATAAGATTTTTGGAGCTTCATAACTTGCATATCTCGGCCAAAATAAGTCCGATCTTTGAGTGGTATACCTTTTTAGACTCGTTAAGATCAGAATTATAGATTGCCATTTAAAAATGGCCATGCCAGCAAATTTCATTTTTTGCCAAAAATGACCATGATCCGACATCAAATACCCGAGTTATGAGCATTCAAAGATGACCATGTAATATTTTCAGCATTAACAAAAAAATAAGATTTTTGGAGCTTCATAACTTGCATATCTCGGCCAAAATAAGTCCGATCTTTGAGTGGTATACCTTTTTAGACTCGTTAAGATCAGAATTATAGATTGCCATTTAAAAATGGCCATGCCAGCAAATTTCATTTTTTGCCAAAAATGACCATGATCCGACATCAAATACCCGAGTTATGAGCATTCAAAGATGACCATGTAATATTTTCAGCATTAACAAAAAAATAAGATTTTTGGAGCTTCATAACTTGCATATCTCGGCCAAAATAAGTCCGATCTTTGAGTGGTATACCTTTTTAGACTCGTTAAGATCAGAATTATAGATTGCCATTTAAAAATGGCCATGCCAGCAAATTTCATTTTTTGCCAAAAATGACCATGATCCGACATCAAATACCCGAGTTATGAGCATTCAAAGATGACCATGTAATATTTTCAGCATTAACAAAAAAATAAGATTTTTGGAGCTTCATAACTTGCATATCTCGGCCAAAATAAGTCCGATCTTTGAGTGGTATACCTTTTTAGACTCGTTAAGATCAGAATTATAGATTGCCATTTAAAAATGGCCATGCCAGCAAATTTCATTTTTTGCCAAAAATGACCATGATCCGACATCAAATACCCGAGTTATGAGCATTCAAAGATGACCATGTAATATTTTCAGCATTAACAAAAAAATAAGATTTTTGGAGCTTCATAACTTGCATATCTCGGCCAAAATAAGTCCGATCTTTGAGTGGTATACCTTTTTAGACTCGTTAAGATCAGAATTATAGATTGCCATTTAAAAATGGCCATGCCAGCAAATTTCATTTTTTGCCAAAAATGACCATGATCCGACATCAAATACCCGAGTTATGAGCATTCAAAGATGACCATGTAATATTTTCAGCATTAACAAAAAAATAAGATTTTTGGAGCTTCATAACTTGCATATCTCGGCCAAAATAAGTCCGATCTTTGAGTGGTATACCTTTTTAGACTCGTTAAGATCAGAATTATAGATTGCCATTTAAAAATGGCCATGCCAGCAAATTTCATTTTTTGCCAAAAATGACCATGATCCGACATCAAATACCCGAGTTATGAGCATTCAAAGATGACCATGTAATATTTTCAGCATTAACAAAAAAATAAGATTTTTGGAGCTTCATAACTTGCATATCTCGGCCAAAATAAGTCCGATCTTTGAGTGGTATACCTTTTTAGACTCGTTAAGATCAGAATTATAGATTGCCATTTAAAAATGGCCATGCCAGCAAATTTCATTTTTTGCCAAAAATGACCATGATCCGACATCAAATACCCGAGTTATGAGCATTCAAAGATGACCATGTAATATTTTCAGCATTAACAAAAAAATAAGATTTTTGGAGCTTCATAACTTGCATATCTCGGCCAAAATAAGTCCGATCTTTGAGTGGTATACCTTTTTAGACTCGTTAAGATCAGAATTATAGATTGCCATTTAAAAATGGCCATGCCAGCAAATTTCATTTTTTGCCAAAAATGACCATGATCCGACATCAAATACCCGAGTTATGAGCATTCAAAGATGACCATGTAATATTTTCAGCATTAACAAAAAAATAAGATTTTTGGAGCTTCATAACTTGCATATCTCGGCCAAAATAAGTCCGATCTTTGAGTGGTATACCTTTTTAGACTCGTTAAGATCAGAATTATAGATTGCCATTTAAAAATGGCCATGCCAGCAAATTTCATTTTTTGCCAAAAATGACCATGATCCGACATCAAATACCCGAGTTATGAGCATTCAAAGATGACCATGTAATATTTTCAGCATTAACAAAAAAATAAGATTTTTGGAGCTTCATAACTTGCATATCTCGGCCAAAATAAGTCCGATCTTTGAGTGGTATACCTTTTTAGACTCGTTAAGATCAGAATTATAGATTGCCATTTAAAAATGGCCATGCCAGCAAATTTCATTTTTTGCCAAAAATGACCATGATCCGACATCAAATACCCGAGTTATGAGCATTCAAAGATGACCATGTAATATTTTCAGCATTAACAAAAAAATAAGATTTTTGGAGCTTCATAACTTGCATATCTCGGCCAAAATAAGTCCGATCTTTGAGTGGTATACCTTTTTAGACTCGTTAAGATCAGAATTATAGATTGCCATTTAAAAATGGCCATGCCAGCAAATTTCATTTTTTGCCAAAAATGACCATGATCCGACATCAAATACCCGAGTTATGAGCATTCAAAGATGACCATGTAATATTTTCAGCATTAACAAAAAAATAAGATTTTTGGAGCTTCATAACTTGCATATCTCGGCCAAAATAAGTCCGATCTTTGAGTGGTATACCTTTTTAGACTCGTTAAGATCAGAATTATAGATTGCCATTTAAAAATGGCCATGCCAGCAAATTTCATTTTTTGCCAAAAATGACCATGATCCGACATCAAATACCCGAGTTATGAGCATTCAAAGATGACCATGTAATATTTTCAGCATTAACAAAAAAATAAGATTTTTGGAGCTTCATAACTTGCATATCTCGGCCAAAATAAGTCCGATCTTTGAGTGGTATACCTTTTTAGACTCGTTAAGATCAGAATTATAGATTGCCATTTAAAAATGGCCATGCCAGCAAATTTCATTTTTTGCCAAAAATGACCATGATCCGACATCAAATACCCGAGTTATGAGCATTCAAAGATGACCATGTAATATTTTCAGCATTAACAAAAAAATTAGATTTTTGGAGCTTCATAACTTGCATATCTCGGCCAAAATAAGTCCGATCTTTGAGTGGTATACCTTTTTAGACTCGTTAAGATCAGAATTATAGATTGCCATTTAAAAATGGCCATGCCAGCAAATTTCATTTTTTGCCAAAAATGACCATGATCCGACATCAAATACCCGAGTTATGAGCATTCAAAGATGACCATGTAATATTTTCAGCATTAACAAAAAAATAAGATTTTTGGAGCTTCATAACTTGCATATCTCGGCCAAAATAAGTCCGATCTTTGAGTGGTATACCTTTTTAGACTCGTTAAGATCAGAATTATAGATTGCCATTTAAAAATGGCCATGCCAGCAAATTTCATTTTTTGCCAAAAATGACCATGATCCGACATCAAATACCCGAGTTATGAGCATTCAAAGATGACCATGTAATATTTTCAGCATTAACAAAAAAATAAGATTTTTGGAGCTTCATAACTTGCATATCTCGGCCAAAATAAGTCCGATCTTTGAGTGGTATACCTTTTTAGACTCGTTAAGATCAGAATTATAGATTGCCATTTAAAAATGGCCATGCCAGCAAATTTCATTTTTTGCCAAAAATGACCATGATCCGACATCAAATACCCGAGTTATGAGCATTCAAAGATGACCATGTAATATTTTCAGCATTAACAAAAAAATAAGATTTTTGGAGCTTCATAACTTGCATATCTCGGCCAAAATAAGTCCGATCTTTGAGTGGTATACCTTTTTAGACTCGTTAAGATCAGAATTATAGATTGCCATTTAAAAATGGCCATGCCAGCAAATTTCATTTTTTGCCAAAAATGACCATGATCCGACATCAAATACCCGAGCTATGAGCATTCAAAGATGACCATGTAATATTTTCAGCATTAACAAAAAAAATAAGATTTTTGGAGCTTCATAACTTGCATATCTCGGCCAAAATAAGTCCGATCTTTGAGTGGTATACCTTTTTAGACTCGTTAAGATCAGAATTATAGATTGCCATTTAAAAATGGCCATGCCAGCAAATTTCATTTTTTGCCAAAAATGACCATGATTCGACATCAAATACCCGAGTTATGAGCATTCAAAGATGACCATGTAATATTTTCAGCATTAACAAAAAAATTAGATTTTTGGAGCTTCATAACTTGCATATCTCGGCCAAAATAAGTCCGATCTTTGAGTGGTATACCTTTTTAGACTCGTTAAGATCAGAATTATAGATTGCCATTTAAAAATGGCCATGCCAGCAAATTTCATTTTTTGCCAAAAATGACCATGATCCGACATCAAAAACCCGAGTTATGAGCATTCAAAGATGACCATGTAATATTTTCAGCATTAACAAAAAAATAAGATTTTTGGAGCTTCATAACTTGCATATCTCGGCCAAAATAAGTCCGATCTTTGAGTGGTATACCTTTTTAGACTCGTTAAGATCAGAATTATAGATTGCCATTTAAAAATGGCCGTGCCAGCAAATTTCATTTTTTGCCAAAAATGACCATGATCCGACATCAAATACCCGAGTTATGAGCATTCAAAGATGACCATGTAATATTTTCAGCATTAACAAAAAAATAAGATTTTTGGAGCTTCATAACTTGCATATCTCGGCCAAAATAAGTCCGATCTTTGAGTGGTATACCTTTTTAGACTCGTTTAGATCAGAATTATAGATTGCCATTTAAAAATGGCCATGCCAGCAAATTTCATTTTTTGCCAAAAATGACCATGATCCGACATCAAATACCCGAGTTATGAGCATTCAAAGATAACCATGTAATATTTTCAGCATTAACAAAAAAATAAGATTTTTGGAGCTCCATAACTTGCATATCTCGGCCAAAATAAGTCCGATCTTTGAGTGGTATACCTTTTTAGACTCGTTAAGATCAGAATTATAGATTGCCATTTAAAAATGGCCATGCCAGAAAATTTCATTTTTTGCCAAAAATGACCATGATTTGACATCAAATACCCGAGTTATGAGCATTCAAAGATAACCATGTAATATTTTCAGCATTAACAAAAAAATAAGATTTTTGGAGCTTCATAACTTGCATATCTCGGCCAAAATAAGTCCGATTTTTGAGTGGTATACCTTTTTAGACTCGTTAAGATCAGAATTATAGATTGCCATTTAAAAATGGCCATGCCAGCAAATTTCATTTTTTGCCAAAAATGACCATGATCCGACATCAAATACCCGAGTTATGAGCATTCAAAGATGACCATGTAATATTTTCAGCATTAACAAAAAAATAAGATTTTTGGAGCTTCATAACTTGCATATCTCGGCCAAAATAAGTCCGATCTTTGAGTGGTATACCTTTTTAGACTCGTTAAGATCAGAATTATAGATTGCCATTTAAAAATGGCCATGCCAGCAAATTTAATTTTTTGCCAAAAATGACCATGATCCGACATCAAATACCCGAGTTATGAGCATTCAAAGATGACCATGTAATATTTTCAGCATTAACAAAAAAATAAGATTTTTGGAGCTTCATAACTTGCATATCTCGGCCAAAATAAGTCCGATCTTTGAGTGGCATACCTTTTTAGACTCGTTAAGATCAGAATTATAGATTGCCATTTAAAAATGGCCATGCCAGAAAATTTCATTTTTTGCCAAAAATGACCATGATCCGACATCAAATACCCGAGTTATGAGCATTCAAAGATGACCATGTAATATTTTCAGCATTAACAAAAAAAATTAGAGTTCTGGAGCTTCATAACTTGCATATCTCGGCCAAAATAAGTCCGATCTTTGAGCGGTATACCTTTTTAGACTCGTTAAGATCAGAATTATAGATTGCCATTTAAAAATGGCCATGCCAGCAAATTTAATTTTTTGCCAAAAATGACCATGATCCGACATCAAATACCCGAGTTATGAGCATTCAAAGATAACCATGTAATATTTTCAGCATTAACAAAAAAATTAGATTTTTGGAGCTTCATAACTTGCATATCTCGGCCAAAATAAGTCCGATCTTTGAGTGGTATACCTTTTTAGACTCATTAAGATCAGAATTATAGATTGCCATTTAAAAATGGCCATGCCAGAAAATTTCATTTTTTGCCAAAAATGACCATGATCCGACATCAAATACCCGAGTTATGAGCATTCAAAGATGACCATGTAATATTTTCAGCATTAACAAAAAAATAAGATTTTTTGGAGCTTCATAACTTGCATATCTCGGCCAAAATAAGTCCGATCTTTGAGTGGTATACCTTATTAGACTCATTAAGATCAAAATTATAGATTGCCATTTAAAAATGGCCGTGCCAGCAAATTTCATTTTTTGCCAAAAATGACCATGATCCGACATCAAATACCCGAGTTATGAGCATTCAAAGATGACCATGTAATATTTTCAGCATTAACAAAAAAATAAGATTTATGGAGCTTCATAACTTGCATATCTCGGCCAAAATAAGTCCGATCTTTGAGTGGTATACCTTTTTAGACTCGTTAAGATCAGAATTATAGATTGCCATTTAAAAATGGCCATGCCAGCAAATTTCATTTCTTGCCAAAAATGACCATGATCCGACATCAAATACCCGAGTTATGAGCATTCAAAGATAACAATGTAATATTTTCAGCATTAACAAAAAAATACGATTTTTGGAGCTTCATAACTTGCATATCTCGGCCAAAATAAGTCCGATCTTTGAGTGGTATACCGTTTTAGACTCGTTAAGATCAGAATTATCGATTGCCATTTAAAAATGGCCATGCCAGCAAATTTCATTTTTTGCTAAAAATGGCCATGATCCGACATCAAATACCCGAGTTATGAGCATTCAAAGATGACCATGTAATATTTTCAGCATTAACAAAAAAAATAAGATTTTTGGAGCTCCATAACTTGCATATCTCGGCCAAAATAAGTCCGATCTTTGAGTGGTATACCTTTTTAGACTCGTTAAGATCAGAATTATAGATTGCCATTTAAAAATGGCCATGCCAGAAAATTTCATTTTTTGCCAAAAATGACCATGATCCGACATCAAATACCCGAGTTATGAGCATTCAAAGATAACCATGTAATATTTTCAGCATTAACAAAAAAATAAGATTTTTGGAGCTTCATAACTTGCATATCTCGGCCAAAATAAGTCCGATCTTTGAGTGGTATACCTTTTTAGACTCATTAAGATCAGAATTATAGATTGCCATTTAAAAATGGCCATGCCAGCAAATTTCAATTTTTTGCCAAAAATGACCATGATCCGACATCAAATACCCGAGCTATGAGCATTCAAAGATGACCATGTAATATTTTCAGCATTAACAAAAAAAAAAGATTTTTGGAGCTTCATAACTTGCATATCTCGGCCAAAATAAGTCCGATCTTTGAGCGGTATACCTTTTTAGACTCGTTAAGATCAGAATTATAGATTGCCATTTTTAAAAATGGCCATGCCAGCAAATTTCATTTTTTTGCCAAAAATGACCATGATCCGACATCAAATACCCGAGTTATGAGCATTCAAAGAGGACCATGTAATATTTTCAGCATTAACAAAAAAATTAGATTTTGGAGCTTCATAACTCGCATATCTCGGCCAAAATAAGTCCGATCTTTGAGTGGTATACCTTACACTAGACTCATTAAGATCAAAATTATAGATCGCCATTTAAAAATGGCCATGCCAGAAAATTTCATTTTTTGCCAAAAATGACCATGATCCGACATCAAATACCCGAGTTATGAGCATTCAAAGATAACCATGTAACATTTTCAGCATTAACAAAAAAATTAGATTTTTGGAGCTTCATAACTTGCATATCTCGGCCAAAATAAGTCCGATCTTTGAGTGGTATACCTTATTAGACTCATTAAGATCAAAATTATAGATTGCCATTTAAAAATGGCCGTGCCAGCAAATTTCATTTTTTGCCAAAAATTACCATGATCCGACATCAAATACCCGAGTTATGAGCATTCAAAGATGACCATGTAATATTTTCAGCATTAACAAAAAAATAAGATTTTTGGAGCTTCATAACTTGCATATCTCGGCCAAAATAAGTCCGATCTTTGAGTGGTATACCTTTTTAGACTCGTTAAGATCAGAATTATAGATTGCCATTTAAAAATGGCCATGCCAGCAAATTTCATTTTTTGCCTAAAATGGCCATGATCCGACATCAAATACCCGAGTTATGAGCATTCAAAGATGACCATGTAATATTTTCAGCATTAACAAAAAAAATAAGATTTTTTGGAGCTCCATAACTTGCATATCTCGGCCAAAATAAGTCCGATCTTTGAGTGGTATACCTTTTAGACTCGTTAAGATCAGAATTGTCGAATGCCGTTTAAAAATAGGCAGGCCAGAAAATTTAATGTTTTGCTAAAAATGACCATGATTTGACATCAAATACCCGAGTTATGAGCATTCAAAGATGACCATGTAATATTTTCAGCATTAACAAAAAAATTAGATTTTTGGAGCTTCATAACCTGCATATCTCCGCCAAAATAAGTCCGATTTTTGAGTGGTGGTACCTTTAGACTCGTTAAAGGTCAGAATTATAGATTGCCATTTAAAAATGGCCATGCCAGCATCTTTCATTTTTCCCAAAAATGACCATGATCCGACATCAAATACCCGAATTATGAGCATTCAAAGATGACAATGTAATATTTTCAGCATTAACAAAAAAATAAGATTTTTGGAGCTTCATAACTTGCATATCTCGGCCAAAATAAGTCCGATCTTTGAGTGGTATACCTTTTTAGACTCGTTAAGATCAGAATTATAGATTGCCATTTAAAAATGGCCATGCCAGCAAATTTAATTTTTTGCCAAAAATGACCATGATCCGACATCAAATACCCGAGCTATGAGCATTCAAAGATGACCATGTAATATTTTCAGCATTAACAAAAAAAAAAGAATTTTGGAGCTTCATAACTTGCATATCTCGGCCAAAATAAGTCCGATCTTTGAGCGGTATACCTTTTTAGACTCGTTAAGATCAGAATTATAGATTGCCATTTAAAAATGGCCATGCCAAAAAATTTAATTTTTTGCCAAAAATGACCATGATCCGACATCAAATACCCGAGTTATGAGCATGCAAAGATGACCATGTAATATTTTCAGCATTAACAAAAAAAATTAGAGTTCTGGAGCTTCATAACGCGCATATCTCGGCCAAAATAAGTCCGATCTTTGAGCGGTATACCTTTTTAGACTCGTTAAGATCAGAATTATAGATTGCCATTTAAAAATGGCCATGCCAGCAAATTTAATTTTTTTGCCAAAAATGACCATGATCCGACATCAAATACCCGAGTTATGAGCATTCAAAGATAACCATGTAATATTTTCAGCATTAACAAAAAAATTAGATTTTTGGAGCTTCATAACTTGCATATCTCGGCCAAAATAAGTCCGATCTTTGAGTGGTATACCTTATTAGACTCGTTAAGATCAAAATTATAGATTGCCATTTAAAAATGGCCATGCCAGAAAATTTAATTTTTTGCCAAAAATGACCATGATCCGACATCAAATACCCGAGTTATGAGCATTCAAAGATGACCATGTAATATTTTCAGCATTAACAAAAAAATAAGATTTTTGGAGCTTCATAACTTGCATATCTCGGCCAAAATAAGTCCGATCTTTGAGTGGTATACCTTATTAGACTCATTAAGATCAAAATTATAGATTGCCATTTAAAAATGGCCGTGCCAGCAAATTTCATTTTTTGCCAAAAATGACCATGATCCGACATCAAATACCCGAGGTATGAGCATTCAAAGATGACCATGTAATATTTTCAGCATTAACAAAAAAATAAGATTTATGGAGCTTCATAACTTGCATATTTCGGCCAAAATAAGTCCGATCTTTGAGTGGTATACCTTTTTAGACTCGTTAAGATCAGAATTATAGATTGCCATTTAAAAATGGCCATGCCAGCAAATTTCATTTCTTGCCAAAAATGACCACGATCCGACATCAAATACCCGAGTTATGAGCATTCAAAGATAACAATGTAATATTTTCAGCATTAACAAAAAAATACGATTTTTGGAGCTTCATAACTTGCATATCTCGGCCAAAATAAGTCCGATCTTTGAGTGGTATACCTTTTTAGACTCGTTAAGATCAGAATTATAGATTGCCATTTAAAAATGGCCATGCCAGCAAATTTCATTTTTTGCCAAAAATGGCCATGATCCGACATCAAATACCCGAGTTATGAGCATTCAAAGATGACCATGTAATATTTTCAGCATAACAAAAAAAATAAGATTTTTGAAGCTCCATAACTTGCATATCTCGGCCAAAATAAGTCCGATCTTTGAGTGGTATACCTTTTTAGACTCGTTAAGATCAGAATTATAGATTGCCGTTTAAAAATGGCCATGCCAGAAAATTTAATGTTTTGCTAAAAATGACCATGATTTGACATCAAAAACCCGAGTTATGAGCATTCAAAGATGACCATGTAATATTTTCAGCATTAACAAAAAAATTAGATTTTTGGAGCTTCATAACTTGCATATCTCGGCCAAAATAAGTCCGATCTTTGAGTGGTATACCTTTTTAGACTCGTTAAGGTCAGAATTATAGATTGCCATTTAAAAATGGCCATGCCAGCATATTTCATTTTTTGCCAAAAATGACCATGATCCGACATCAAAAACCCGAATTATGAGCATTCAAAGATGACCATGTAATATTTTCAGCATTAACAAAAAAATAAGATTTTTGGAGCTTCATAACTTGCATATCTCGGCCAAAATAAGTCCGATCTTTGAGTGGTATACCTTTTTAGACTCGTTAAGATCAGAATTATAGATTGCCATTTAAAAATGGCCATGCCAGCAAATTTCATTTTTTGCCAAAAATGACCATGATCCGACATCAAATACCCGAGCTATGAGCATTCAAAGATGACCATGTAATATTTTCAGCATTAACAAAAAAAATAAGATTTTTGGAGCTTCATAACTTGCATATCTCGGCCAAAATAAGTCCGATCTTTGAGCGGTATACCTTTTTAGACTCGTTAAGATCAGAATTATAGATTGCCATTTAAAAATGGCCATGCCAGCAAATTTCATTTTTTGCCAAAAATGACCATGATCCGACATCAAATACCCGAGTTATGAGCATTCAAAGATAACCATGTAATATTTTCAGCATTAACAAAAAAATTAGATTTTTGGAGCTTCATAACTCGCATATCTCGGCCAAAATAAGTCCGATCTTTGAGTGGTATACCTTTTTAGACTCATTAAGATCAGAATTATAGATTGCCATTTAAAAATGGCCATGCCAGAAAATTTCATTTTTTGCCAAAAATGACCATGATCCGACATCAAATACCCGAGTTATGAGCATTCAAAGATAACCATGTAATATTTTCAGCATTAACAAAAAAATAAGATTTTTGGAGCTTCATAACTTGCATATCTCGGCCAAAATAAGTCCGATCTTTGAGTGGTATACCTTATTAGACTCATTAAGATCAAAATTATAGATTGCCATTTAAAAATGGCCATGCCAGAAAATTTCATTTTTTGCCAAAAATGACCATGATCCGACATCAAATACCCGAGTTATGAGCATTCAAAGATGACCATGTAATATTTTCAGCATTAACAAAAAAATAAGATTTTTGGAGCTTCATAACTTGCATATCTCGGCCAAAATAGGTCCGATCTTTGCGTGGTATACCTTTTTAGACTCGTTAAGATCAGAATTATAGATTGCCATTTAAAAATGGCCATGCCACCAAATTTCATTTTTTTGCTAAAAATGGCCATGATCCGACATCAAATACCCGAGTTATGAGCATTCAAAGATGACCATGTAATATTTTCAGCATTAACAAAAAAAATAAGATTTTTGGAGCTCCATAACTTGCATATCTCGGCCAAAATAAGTCCGATCTTTGAGTGGTATACCTTTTTAGACTCGTTAAGATCAGAATTATAGATTGCCGTTTAAAAATGGCCAGGCCAGAAAATGTAATGTTTTGCTAAAAATTACCATGATCCGACATCAAATACCCGAGTTATGAGCATTCAAAGATGACCATGTAATATTTTCAGCATTAACAAAAAAATTAGATTTTTGGAGCTTCATAACTTGCATATCTCGGCCAAAATAAGTCCGATTTTTGAGTGGTATACCTTTTTAGACTCGTTAAGGTCAGAATTATAGATTGCCATTTAAAAATGGCCATGCCAGCATATTTCATTTTTTGCCAAAAATGACCATGATCCGACATCAAATACCCGAATTATGAGCATTCAAAGATGACCATGTAATATTTTCAGCATTAACAAAAAAATAAGATTTTTGGAGCTTCATAACTTGCATATCTCGGCCAAAATAAGTCCGATCTTTGAGTGGTATACCTTTTTAGACTCGTTAAGATCAGAATTATAGATTGCCATTTAAAAATGGCCATGCCAGCAAATTTAACTTTTTGCCAAAAATGACCATGATCCGACATCAAATACCCGAGTTATGAGCATTCAAAGATGACCATGTAATATTTTCAGCATTAACAAAAAAATAAGATTTTTGGAGCTTCATAACTTGCATATCTCGACCAAAATAAGTCCGATCTTTAAGCGGTATACCTTTTTAGACTCGTTAAGATCAGAATTATAGATTGCCATTTAAAAATGGCCATGCCAGAAAATTTCATTTTTTGCCAAAAATGACCATGATCCGACATCAAATACCCGAGTTATGAGCATGCAAAGATGACCATGTAATATTTTCAGCATTAACAAAAAAAATTAGAGTTCTGGAGCTTCATAACTTGCATATCTCGGCCAAAATAAGTCCGATCTTTGAGCGGTATACCTTTTTAGACTCGTTAAGATCAGAATTATAGATTGCCATTTAAAAATGGCCATGCCAGCAAATTTCATTTTTTGCCAAAAATGACCACGATCCGACATCAAATACCCGAGTTATGAGCATTCAAAGATAACAATGTAATATTTTCAGCATTAACAAAAAAATACGATTTTTGGAGCTTCATAACTTGCATATCTCGGCCAAAATAAGTCCGATCTTTGAGTGGTATACCTTTTTAGACTCGTTAAGATCAGAATTATAGATTGCCATTTAAAAATGGCCATGCCAGAAAATTTAATTTTTTGCCAAAAATGACCATGATTTGACATCAAATACCCGAGTTATGAGCATTCAAAGATGACCATGTAATATTTTCAGCATTAACAAAAAAATTAGATTTTTGGAGCTTCATAACTTGCATATCTCGGCCAAAATAAGTCCGATCTTTGAGTGGTATACCTTTTTAGACTCGTTAAGATCAGAATTATAGATTGCCATTTAAAAATGGCCATGCCAGCATATTTCATTTTTTGCCAAAAATGACCATGATCCGACATCAAATACCCGAATTATGAGCATTCAAAGATGACCATGTAATATTTTCAGCATTAACAAAAAAATAAGATTTTTGGAGCTTCATAACTTGCATATCTCGGCCAAAATAAGTCCGATCTTTGAGTGGTATACCTTTTTAGACTCGTTAAGATCAGAATTATAGATTGCCATTTAAAAATGGCCATGCCAGCAAATTTAATTTTTTGCCAAAAATGACCATGATCCGACATCAAATACCCGAGTTATGAGCATTCAAAGATGACCATGTAATATTTTCAGCATTAACAAAAAAATAAGATTTTTGGAGCTTCATAACTTGCATATCTCGGCCAAAATAAGTCCGATCTTTAAGTGGTATACCTTTTTAGACTCGTTAAGATCAGAATTATAGATTGCCATTTAAAAATGGCCATGCCAGAAAATTTCATTTTTTGCCAAAAATGACCATGATCCGACATCAAATACCCGAGTTATGAGCATTCAAAGATGACCATGTAATATTTTCAGCATTAACAAAAAAATAAGATTTTTGGAGCTTCATAACTTGCATATCTCGGCCAAAATAAGTCCGATCTTTGAGTGGTATACCTTTTTAGACTCGTTAAGATCAGAATTATAGATTGCCATTTAAAAATGGCCATGCCAGCAAATTTAATTTTTTGCCAAAAATGACCATGATCCGACATCAAATACCCGAGTTATGAGCATTCAAAGATGACCATGTAATATTTTCAGCATTAACAAAAAAATAAGATTTTTGGAGCTTCATAACTTGCATATCTCGGCCAAAATAAGTCCGATCTTTGAGTGGTATACCTTTTTAGACTCGTTAAGATCAGAATTATAGATTGCCATTTAAAAATGGCCATGCCAGCAAATTTCATTTTTTGCCAAAAATGACCATGATCCGACATCAAATACCCGAGTTATGAGCATTCAAAGATGACCATGTAATATTTTCAGCATTAACAAAAAAAATAAGATTTTTGGAGCTTCATAACTTGCATATCTCGGCCAAAATAAGTCCGATCTTTGAGTGGTATACCTTTTTAGACTCGTTAAGATCAGAATTATAGATTGCCATTTAAAAATGGCCATGCCAGCAAATTTAATTTTTTGCCAAAAATGACCATGATCCGACATCAAATACCCGAGTTATGAGCATTCAAAGATGACCATGTAATATTTTCAGCATTAACAAAAAAATAAGATTTTTGGAGCTTCATAACTTGCATATCTCGGCCAAAATAAGTCCGATCTTTGAGTGGTATACCTTTTTAGACTCGTTAAGATCAGAATTATAGATTGCCATTTAAAAATGGCCATGCCAGCAAATTTCATTTTTTGCCAAAAATGACCATGATCCGACATCAAATACCCGAGTTATGAGCATTCAAAGATGACCATGTAATATTTTCAGCATTAACAAAAAAATAAGATTTTTGGAGCTTCATAACTTGCATATCTCGGCCAAAATAAGTCCGATCTTTGAGTGGTATACCTTTTTAGACTCGTTAAGATCAGAATTATAGATTGCCATTTAAAAATGGCCATGCCAGCAAATTTCATTTTTTGCCAAAAATGACCATGATCCGACATCAAATACCCGAGTTATGAGCATTCAAAGATGACCATGTAATATTTTCAGCATTAACAAAAAAATAAGATTTTTGGAGCTTCATAACTTGCATATCTCGGCCAAAATAAGTCCGATCTTTGAGTGGTATACCTTTTTAGACTCGTTAAGATCAGAATTATAGATTGCCATTTAAAAATGGCCATGCCAGCAAATTTCATTTTTTGCCAAAAATGACCATGATCCGACATCAAATACCCGAGTTATGAGCATTCAAAGATGACCATGTAATATTTTCAGCATTAACAAAAAAATTAGATTTTTGGAGCTTCATAACTTGCATATCTCGGCCAAAATAAGTCCGATCTTTGAGTGGTATACCTTTTTAGACTCGTTAAGATCAGAATTATAGATTGCCATTTAAAAATGGCCATGCCAGCAAATTTCATTTTTTGCCAAAAATGACCATGATCCGACATCAAATACCCGAGTTATGAGCATTCAAAGATGACCATGTAATATTTTCAGCATTAACAAAAAAATAAGATTTTTGGAGCTTCATAACTTGCATATCTCGGCCAAAATAAGTCCGATCTTTGAGTGGTATACCTTTTTAGACTCATTAAGATCAGAATTATAGATTGCCATTTAAAAATGGCCATGCCAGAAAATTTCATTTTTTGCCAAAAATGACCATGATCCGACATCAAATACCCGAGTTATGAGCATTCAAAGATGACCATGTAATATTTTCAGCATTAACAAAAAAATAAGATTTTTGGAGCTTCATAACTTGCATATCTCGGCCAAAATAAGTCCGATCTTTGAGTGGTATACCTTTTTAGACTCGTTAAGATCAGAATTATAGATTGCCATTTAAAAATGGCCATGCCAGCATAATTTCATTTTTTGCCAAAAATGACCATGATCCGACATCAAATACCCGAGTTATGAGCATTCAAAGATGACCATGTAATATTTTCAGCATTAACAAAAAAATTAGATTTTTGGAGCTTCATAACTTGCATATCTCGGCCAAAATAAGTCCGATCTTTGAGTGGTATACCTTTTTAGACTCGTTAAGATCAGAATTATAGATTGCCATTTAAAAATGGCCATGCCAGCAAATTTCATTTTTTGCCAAAAATGACCATGATCCGACATCAAATACCCGAGTTATGAGCATTCAAAGATGACCATGTAATATTTTCAGCATTAACAAAAAAATAAGATTTTTGGAGCTTCATAACTTGCATATCTCGGCCAAAATAAGTCCGATCTTTGAGTGGTATACCTTTTTAGACTCGTTAAGATCAGAATTATAGATTGCCATTTAAAAATGGCCATGCCAGCAAATTTAATTTTTTGCCAAAAATGACCATGATCCGACATCAAATACCCGAGTTATGAGCATTCAAAGATGACCATGTAATATTTTCAGCATTAACAAAAAAAATAAGATTTTTGGAGCTTCATAACTTGCATATCTCGGCCAAAATAAGTCCGATCTTTGAGTGGTATACCTTTTTAGACTCGTTAAGATCAGAATTATAGATTGCCATTTAAAAATGGCCATGCCAGAAAATTTCATTTTTTGCCAAAAATGACCATGATCCGACATCAAATACCCGAGTTATGAGCATTCAAAGATGACCATGTAATATTTTCAGCATTAACAAAAAAATTAGATTTTTGGAGCTTCATAACTTGCATATCTCGGCCAAAATAAGTCCGATCTTTGAGTGGTATACCTTTTTAGACTCGTTAAGATCAGAATTATAGATTGCCATTTAAAAATGGCCATGCCAGCAAATTTCATTTTTTGCCAAAAATGACCATGATCCGACATCAAATACCCGAGTTATGAGCATTCAAAGATGACCATGTAATATTTTCAGCATTAACAAAAAAATAAGATTTTTGGAGCTTCATAACTTGCATATCTCGGCCAAAATAAGTCCGATCTTTGAGTGGTATACCTTTTTAGACTCGTTAAGATCAGAATTATAGATTGCCATTTAAAAATGGCCATGCCAGCAAATTTCATTTTTTGCCAAAAATGACCATGATCCGACATCAAATACCCGAGTTATGAGCATTCAAAGATGACCATGTAATATTTTCAGCATTAACAAAAAAAATAAGATTTTTGGAGCTTCATAACTTGCATATCTCGGCCAAAATAAGTCCGATCTTTGAGTGGTATACCTTTTTAGACTCGTTAAGATCAGAATTATAGATTGCCATTTAAAAATGGCCATGCCAGAAAATTTAATTTTTTGCCAAAAATGACCATGATCCGACATCAAATACCCGAGTTATGAGCATTCAAAGATGACCATGTAATATTTTCAGCATTAACAAAAAAATAAGATTTTTGGAGCTTCATAACTTGCATATCTCGGCCAAAATAAGTCCGATCTTTGAGTGGTATACCTTTTTAGACTCGTTAAGATCAGAATTATAGATTGCCATTTAAAAATGGCCATGCCAGCAAATTTCATTTTTTGCCAAAAATGACCATGATCCGACATCAAATACCCGAGTTATGAGCATTCAAAGATGACCATGTAATATTTTCAGCATTAACAAAAAAATAAGATTTTTGGAGCTTCATAACTTGCATATCTCGGCCAAAATAAGTCCGATCTTTGAGTGGTATACCTTTTTAGACTCGTT
Organism: Drosophila maculinotata; assembly: GCA_035045305.1. NCBI lineage: Eukaryota > Metazoa > Arthropoda > Insecta > Diptera > Drosophilidae > Drosophila > Drosophila maculinotata. The sequence goes on from JAWNPD010000388.1 coordinate 32,424, forward strand.
AAGATCAGAATTATAGATTGCCATTTAAAAATGGCCATGCCAGCAAATTTCATTTTTTGCCAAAAATGACCATGATCCGACATCAAATACCCGAGTTATGAGCATTCAAAGATGACCATGTAATATTTTCAGCATTAACAAAAAAAATAAGATTTTTGGAGCTTCATAACTTGCATATCTCGGCCAAAATAAGTCCGATCTTTGAGTGGTATACCTTTTTAGACTCGTTAAGATCAGAATTATAGATTGCCATTTAAAAATGGCCATGCCAGAAAATTTAATGTTTTGCTAAAAATGACCATGATCCGACATCAAATACCCGAGTTATGAGCATTCAAAGATGACCATGTAATATTTTCAGCATTAACAAAAAAATTAGATTTTTGGAGCTTCATAACTTGCATATCTCGGCCAAAATAAGTCCGATCTTTGAGTGGTATACCTTTTTAGACTCGTTAAGGTCAGAATTATAGATTGCCATTTAAAAATGGCCATGCCAGCAAATTTCATTTTTTGCCAAAAATGACCATGATCCGACATCAAATACCCGAGTTATGAGCATTCAAAGATGACCATGTAATATTTTCAGCATTAACAAAAAAATAAGATTTTTGGAGCTTCATAACTTGCATATCTCGGCCAAAATAAGTCCGATCTTTGAGTGGTATACCTTTTTAGACTCGTTAAGATCAGAATTATAGATTGCCATTTAAAAATGGCCATGCCAGCAAATTTCATTTTTTGCCAAAAATGACCATGATCCGACATCAAATACCCGAGTTATGAGCATTCAAAGATGACCATGTAATATTTTCAGCATTAACAAAAAAATAAGATTTTTGGAGCTTCATAACTTGCATATCTCGGCCAAAATAAGTCCGATCTTTGAGTGGTATACCTTTTTAGACTCGTTAAGATCAGAATTATAGATTGCCATTTAAAAATGGCCATGCCAGCAAATTTCATTTTTTGCCAAAAATGACCATGATCCGACATCAAATACCCGAGTTATGAGCATTCAAAGATAACCATGTAATATTTTCAGCATTAACAAAAAAAATAAGATTTTTGGAGCTTCATAACTTGCATATCTCGGCCAAAATAAGTCCGATCTTTGAGTGGTATACCTTTTTAGACTCGTTAAGATCAGAATTATAGATTGCCATTTAAAAATGGCCATGCCAGCAAATTTCATTTTTTGCCAAAAATGACCATGATCCGACATCAAATACCCGAGTTATGAGCATTCAAAGATAACCATGTAATATTTTCAGCATTAACAAAAAAAATAAGATTTTTGGAGCTTCATAACTTGCATATCTCGGCCAAAATAAGTCCGATCTTTGAGTGGTATACCTTTTTAGACTCGTTAAGATCAGAATTATAGATTGCCATTTAAAAATGGCCATGCCAGAAAATTTAATGTTTTGCCAAAAATGACCATGATTCGACATCAAATACCCGAGTTATGAGCATTCAAAGATGACCATGTAATATTTTCAGCATTAACAAAAAAATTAGATTTTTGGAGCTTCATAACTTGCATATCTCGGCCAAAATAAGTCCGATCTTTGAGTGGTATACCTTTTTAGACTCGTTAAGATCAGAATTATAGATTGCCATTTAAAAATGGCCATGCCAGCAAATTTCATTTTTTGCCAAAAATGACCATGATCCGACATCAAATACCCGAGTTATGAGCATTCAAAGATGACCATGTAATATTTTCAGCATTAACAAAAAAATAAGATTTTTGGAGCTTCATAACTTGCATATCTCGGCCAAAATAAGTCCGATCTTTGAGTGGTATACCTTTTTAGACTCGTTAAGATCAGAATTATAGATTGCCATTTAAAAATGGCCATGCCAGCAAATTTAATTTTTTGCCAAAAATGACCATGATCCGACATCAAATACCCGAGTTATGAGCATTCAAAGATGACCATGTAATATTTTCAGCATTAACAAAAAAAATAAGATTTTTGGAGCTTCATAACTTGCATATCTCGGCCAAAATAAGTCCGATCTTTGAGCGGTATACCTTTTTAGACTCGTTAAGATCAGAATTATAGATTGCCATTTAAAAATGGCCATGCCAGAAAATTTCATTTTTTGCCAAAAATGACCATGATCCGACATCAAATACCCGAGTTATGAGCATTCAAAGATGACCATGTAATATTTTCAGCATTAACAAAAAAAATTAGATTTTTGGAGCTTCATAACTTGCATATCTCGGCCAAAATAAGTCCGATCTTTGAGTGGTATACCTTTTTAGACTCGTTAAGATCAGAATTATAGATTGCCATTTAAAAATGGCCATGCCAGCAAATTTCATTTTTTGCCAAAAATGACCATGATCCGACATCAAATACCCGAGTTATGAGCATTCAAAGATAACCATGTAATATTTTCAGCATTAACAAAAAAATTAGATTTTTGGAGCTTCATAACTTGCATATCTCGGCCAAAATAAGTCCGATCTTTGAGTGGTATACCTTATTAGACTCATTAAGATCAAAATTATAGATTGCCATTTAAAAATGGCCATGCCAGAAAATTTCATTTTTTGCCAAAAATGACCATGATCCGACATCAAATACCCGAGTTATGAGCATTCAAAGATGACCATGTAATATTTTCAGCATTAACAAAAAAATAAGATTTTTGGAGCTTCATAACTTGCATATCTCGGCCAAAATAAGTCCGATCTTTGAGTGGTATACCTTTTTAGACTCGTTAAGATCAGAATTATAGATTGCCATTTAAAAATGGCCATGCCAGCAAATTTCATTTTTTGCCAAAAATGACCATGATCCGACATCAAATACCCGAGTTATGAGCATTCAAAGATGACCATGTAATATTTTCAGCATTAACAAAAAAATAAGATTTTTGGAGCTTCATAACTTGCATATCTCGGCCAAAATAAGTCCGATCTTTGAGTGGTATACCTTTTTAGACTCGTTAAGATCAGAATTATAGATTGCCATTTAAAAATGGCCATGCCAGCAAATTTCATTTTTTGCCAAAAATGACCATGATCCGACATCAAATACCCGAGTTATGAGCATTCAAAGATGACCATGTAATATTTTCAGCATTAACAAAAAAATAAGATTTTTGGAGCTTCATAACTTGCATATCTCGGCCAAAATAAGTCCGATCTTTGAGTGGTATACCTTTTTAGACTCGTTAAGATCAGAATTATAGATTGCCATTTAAAAATGGCCATGCCAGCAAATTTCATTTTTTGCCAAAAATGACCATGATCCGACATCAAATACCCGAGTTATGAGCATTCAAAGATGACCATGTAATATTTTCAGCATTAACAAAAAAATAAGATTTTTGGAGCTTCATAACTTGCATATCTCGGCCAAAATAAGTCCGATCTTTGAGTGGTATACCTTTTTAGACTCGTTAAGATCAGAATTATAGATTGCCATTTAAAAATGGCCATGCCAGCAAATTTCATTTTTTGCCAAAAATGACCATGATCCGACATCAAATACCCGAGTTATGAGCATTCAAAGATGACCATGTAATATTTTCAGCATTAACAAAAAAATAAGATTTTTGGAGCTTCATAACTTGCATATCTCGGCCAAAATAAGTCCGATCTTTGAGTGGTATACCTTTTTAGACTCGTTAAGATCAGAATTATAGATTGCCATTTAAAAATGGCCATGCCAGCAAATTTCATTTTTTGCCAAAAATGACCATGATCCGACATCAAATACCCGAGTTATGAGCATTCAAAGATGACCATGTAATATTTTCAGCATTAACAAAAAAATAAGATTTTTGGAGCTTCATAACTTGCATATCTCGGCCAAAATAAGTCCGATCTTTGAGTGGTATACCTTTTTAGACTCGTTAAGATCAGAATTATAGATTGCCATTTAAAAATGGCCATGCCAGCAAATTTCATTTTTTGCCAAAAATGACCATGATCCGACATCAAATACCCGAGTTATGAGCATTCAAAGATGACCATGTAATATTTTCAGCATTAACAAAAAAATAAGATTTTTGGAGCTTCATAACTTGCATATCTCGGCCAAAATAAGTCCGATCTTTGAGTGGTATACCTTTTTAGACTCGTTAAGATCAGAATTATAGATTGCCATTTAAAAATGGCCATGCCAGCAAATTTCATTTTTTGCCAAAAATGACCATGATCCGACATCAAATACCCGAGTTATGAGCATTCAAAGATGACCATGTAATATTTTCAGCATTAACAAAAAAATAAGATTTTTGGAGCTTCATAACTTGCATATCTCGGCCAAAATAAGTCCGATCTTTGAGTGGTATACCTTTTTAGACTCGTTAAGATCAGAATTATAGATTGCCATTTAAAAATGGCCATGCCAGCAAATTTAATTTTTTGCCAAAAATGACCATGATCCGACATCAAATACCCGAGTTATGAGCATTCAAAGATGACCATGTAATATTTTCAGCATTAACAAAAAAATAAGATTTTTGGAGCTTCATAACTTGCATATCTCGGCCAAAATAAGTCCGATCTTTGAGTGGTATACCTTTTTAGACTCGTTAAGATCAGAATTATAGATTGCCATTTAAAAATGGCCATGCCAGCAAATTTCATTTTTTGCCAAAAATGACCATGATCCGACATCAAATACCCGAGTTATGAGCATTCAAAGATGACCATGTAATATTTTCAGCATTAACAAAAAAATAAGATTTTTGGAGCTTCATAACTTGCATATCTCGGCCAAAATAAGTCCGATCTTTGAGTGGTATACCTTTTTAGACTCGTTAAGATCAGAATTATAGATTGCCATTTAAAAATGGCCATGCCAGCAAATTTCATTTTTTGCCAAAAATGACCATGATCCGACATCAAATACCCGAGTTATGAGCATTCAAAGATGACCATGTAATATTTTCAGCATTAACAAAAAAATAAGATTTTTGGAGCTTCATAACTTGCATATCTCGGCCAAAATAAGTCCGATCTTTGAGTGGTATACCTTTTTAGACTCGTTAAGATCAGAATTATAGATTGCCATTTAAAAATGGCCATGCCAGCAAATTTCATTTTTTGCCAAAAATGACCATGATCCGACATCAAATACCCGAGTTATGAGCATTCAAAGATGACCATGTAATATTTTCAGCATTAACAAAAAAATAAGATTTTTGGAGCTTCATAACTTGCATATCTCGGCCAAAATAAGTCCGATCTTTGAGTGGTATACCTTTTTAGACTCGTTAAGATCAGAATTATAGATTGCCATTTAAAAATGGCCATGCCAGCAAATTTCAATTTTTTGCCAAAAATGACCATGATCCGACATCAAATACCCGAGTTATGAGCATTCAAAGATGACCATGTAATATTTTCAGCATTAACAAAAAAATAAGATTTTTGGAGCTTCATAACTTGCATATCTCGGCCAAAATAAGTCCGATCTTTGAGTGGTATACCTTTTTAGACTCGTTAAGATCAGAATTATAGATTGCCATTTAAAAATGGCCATGCCAGCAAATTTCATTTTTTGCCAAAAATGACCATGATCCGACATCAAATACCCGAGTTATGAGCATTCAAAGATGACCATGTAATATTTTCAGCATTAACAAAAAAATAAGATTTTTGGAGCTTCATAACTTGCATATCTCGGCCAAAATAAGTCCGATCTTTGAGTGGTATACCTTTTTAGACTCGTTAAGATCAGAATTATAGATTGCCATTTAAAAATGGCCATGCCAGAAAATTTAATTTTTTGCCAAAAATGACCATGATCCGACATCAAATACCCGAGTTATGAGCATTCAAAGATGACCATGTAATATTTTCAGCATTAACAAAAAAATAAGATTTTTGGAGCTTCATAACTTGCATATCTCGGCCAAAATAAGTCCGATCTTTGAGTGGTATACCTTTTTAGACTCGTTAAGATCAGAATTATAGATTGCCATTTAAAAATGGCCATGCCAGCAAATTTCATTTTTTGCCAAAAATGACCATGATCCGACATCAAATACCCGAGTTATGAGCATTCAAAGATGACCATGTAATATTTTCAGCATTAACAAAAAAATAAGATTTTTGGAGCTTCATAACTTGCATATCTCGGCCAAAATAAGTCCGATCTTTAAGTGGTATACCTTTTTAGACTCGTTAAGATCAGAATTATAGATTGCCATTTAAAAATGGCCATGCCAGCAAATTTCATTTTTTGCCAAAAATGACCATGATCCGACATCAAATACCCGAGTTATGAGCATTCAAAGATGACCATGTAATATTTTCAGCATTAACAAAAAAATAAGATTTTGGAGCTTCATAACTTGCATATCTCGGCCAAAATAAGTCCGATCTTTGAGTGGTATACCTTTTTAGACTCGTTAAGATCAGAATTATAGATTGCCATTTAAAAATGGCCATGCCAGCAAATTTCATTTTTTGCCAAAAATGACCATGATCCGACATCAAATACCCGAGTTATGAGCATTCAAAGATGACCATGTAATATTTTCAGCATTAACAAAAAAATAAGATTTTTGGAGCTTCATAACTTGCATATCTCGGCCAAAATAAGTCCGATCTTTGAGTGGTATACCTTTTTAGACTCGTTAAGATCAGAATTATAGATTGCCATTTAAAAATGGCCATGCCAGCAAATTTCATTTTTTGCCAAAAATGACCATGATCCGACATCAAATACCCGAGTTATGAGCATTCAAAGATGACCATGTAATATTTTCAGCATTAACAAAAAAATTAGATTTTTTGGAGCTTCATAACTTGCATATCTCGGCCAAAATAAGTCCGATCTTTGAGTGGTATACCTTTTTAGACTCGTTAAGATCAGAATTATAGATTGCCATTTAAAAATGGCCATGCCAGCAAATTTCATTTTTTGCCAAAAATGACCATGATCCGACATCAAATACCCGAGTTATGAGCATTCAAAGATGACCATGTAATATTTTCAGCATTAACAAAAAAATAAGATTTTTGGAGCTTCATAACTTGCATATCTCGGCCAAAATAAGTCCGATCTTTGAGTGGTATACCTTTTTAGACTCGTTAAGATCAGAATTATAGATTGCCATTTAAAAATGGCCATGCCAGCAAATTTAATTTTTTGCCAAAAATGACCATGATCCGACATCAAATACCCGAGTTATGAGCATTCAAAGATGACCATG
>JAWNPD010000039.1:0-24474 GCA_035045305.1 Drosophila maculinotata
AAACTTGAGATGTAGAATTAAACTAGATGCCAAATTATGATCAAAATGGCTTCGATATTGAAAATCGGCTTAGATTTGACAAAGTTGTGGCAATTCGAAGTTTAGGAATGTCCATTTGAAAATTGGTAAGGGTTCCCACCCCCTTATGCTTTTTTCGCCAAAAAAAAAAAACATTTTTGTTTCAAAAATGTATAAACTTGAGATCTAGGATTAAACTAGATGCCAAAGTATGATCAAAATGGCTTCGATATTAAAAATCAGCTTAGATTTGGCAAAGTTGTGGCAATACGAAGTCTACGAATGTAATTTCAAAATTTGTAAGGGTTCCCCCTTATGATTTTTTCGCAAAAAATGCACAATTATTTTTCGCCAAAAATTAATAAACTTGAGATGTGGGATCAAACTAGATGCCAAATTATGATCAAAATGGCTTCGATATTGAAAATCGGCTGAGATTTGGCAAAGTTGCGGCGATTCGAAGTCTGGGGATGGCATTTCAAAATTGGTGAGGGTTTCCCCTTATGCTTTTTTCGCAAAAAATACACAATTTTTTTTTTCAAAAATGTATAAACTTGAGATGTAGGATTAAACTAGATGCCAAATTATGATCAAAATGGCTTCGATATTAAAAATCTGCTTAGATTTGGCAAAGTTGTGGCAATACGAAGTCTGGGAATGTAATTTCAAAATTTGTAAGGGTTCCCCCTTATGCTTTTTTCGACAAATAAATAAATATTTTTTTTTTTCAAAAATTAATAAACTTGAGATGAAGAATTAAACTAGATGCCAAATTATGATCAAAATGGCCTCGATATTGACAATCGGTTTATATTTGATAAAGTTGTGGCAATTCGAAGTCTGGGAATGTCATTTGAAAATTGGTAAGGGTTCCCCCTTATGCTTTTTTCGCCAAAAATAAAAAATTTTTTTTTTTCAAAAATGTATAAACTTGAGATGAAGGATTAAACTAGATGCCAAATTATGATCAAAATGGCTTCGATATTGAAAATCGGCTTAGATTTGGCAAAGTTGTGGCAATTCGAAGTCTGGGAATGTAATTTCAAAATTGGTAAGGGTTCCCCCTTATGATTTTTTCGCAAAAAATACACAATTATTTTTTTTAAAAAATTAATAAACTTGAAATGTAGAATTAAACTAGATGCCAAATTATGATCAAAATGGCTTCGATATTGAAAATCGGCTTAGATTTGGCAAAGTTGCGGCAATTCGAAGTCTGGGAATGTTATTTCAAAATTGGTAAGGGTTCCCCCTTATGATTTTTTCGACAAATAAAAAATATTTTTTTTTTTCAAAAATTAATAAACTTGAGATGAAGAATTAAACTAGATGCCAAATTATGATCAAAATGGCCTCGATATTGACAATCGGTTTATATTTGATAAAGTTGTGGCAATTCGAAGTCTGGGAATGTCATTTGAAAATTGGTAAGGGTTCCCCCTTATGCTTTTTTCGCCAAAAAAAAATATTTTTTTTTTCAAAAATGTATAAACTTGAGATGAAGGATTAAACTAGATGCCAAATTATGATCAAAATGGCTTCGATATTGAAAATCGGCTTAGATTTGGCAAAGTTGTGGCAATTCGAAGTCTGGGAATGTAATTTCAAAATTGGTAAGGGTTCCCCCTTATGATTTTTTCGCAAAAAATACACAATTTTTTTTTTAAAAAATTAATAAACTTGAAATGTAGAATTAAACTAGATGCCAAATTATGATCAAAATGGCTTCGATATTGAAAATCGGCTAAGATTTGGCAAAGTTGTGGCAATTCGAAGTCTGGGAATGTTATTTCAAAATTGGTAAGGGTTCCCCCTTATGATTTTTTCGCAAAAAATACACATTTATTTTTTTGCAAAAATTAATAAACTTGAGATGTAGAATTAAACTAGATGCCAAATTATGATAAAAATGGCTTCGATATTGAAAATCGGCTTAGATTTGGCAAAGTTGTGGCAATACGAAGTCTGGGAATGTAATTTCAAAATTTGTAAGGGTTCCCCCTTATGATTTTTTCGCACAAAAATTAATAAACTTGAGATGTAGAATTAAACTAGATGCCAAATTATGATCGAAATGGCTTCGATATTGAAAATCGGCTGAGATTTGGCAAAGTTGCGGCAATTCGAAGTCTGGGGATGGCATTTCAAAATTGGTGAGGGTTCCCCCTTATGCTTTTTTCGCAAAAAATACACAATTTTTTTTTCAAAAAATTAATAAACTTGAGATGTAGAATTAAACTAGATGCCAAATTATGATCAAAATGGCCTCGATATTGACAATCGGTTTAGATTTGATAAAGTTGTGGCAATTCGAAGTCTGGGAATGTCATTTGAAAATTGGTAAGGGTTCCCCCTTATGCTTTTTTCGCCAAAAAAAAAACATTTTTTTTTTCAAAAATGTATAAACTTGAGATGTAGAATTAAACTAGATGCCAAATTATGATCAAAATGGCTTCGATATTGAAAATCGGCTTAGATTTGGCAAAGTTGTGGCAATTCGAAGTCTGGGAATGTAATTTCAAAATTTGTAAAGGCTCCCCCTTATGCTTTTTTCACCAAAAAAAAAAAGATTATTTTTTTCAAAAATGTATAAACTTGAGATGTAGGATTAAACTAGATGCCAAATTATGATCAAAATGGCTTCGATATTAAAAATCGGCTTAGATTTGGCAAAGTTGTGGCAATACGAAGTCTGGGAATGTAATTTCAAAATTTGTAAGGGTTCCCCCTTATGATTTTTTCGCAAAAAATGCACAATTATTTTTTCGCCAAAAATTAATAAACTTGAGATGTAGAATTAAACTAGATGCCAAATTATGATCAAAATGGCCTCGATATTGACAATCGGTTTATATTTGGTAAAGTTGTGGCAATTCGAAGTCTGAGAATGTCATTTGAAAATTGGTAAGGGTTCCCCCTTATGCTTTTTTCGCAAAAAAAAAAAAATTTTTTTTTCAAAAATGTATAAACTTGAGATGAAGGATTAAACTAGATGCCAAATTATGATCAAAATGGCTTCGATATTGACAATCGGTTTAGATTTGGCAAAGTTGTGGCAATTCGAAGTCTGGGAATGTCATTTCAAAATTGGTAAGGGTTCCCCCTTATGCTTTTTTCGCCAAAAAAAAAAAACATTTTTTTTTTTTCAAAAATGTATAAACTTGAGATGTAGAATTAAACTAGATGCCAAATTATGATCAAAATGGCTTCGATATTGAAAATCGGCTTAGATTTGGCAAAGTTGTGGCAATTCGAAGTCTGGGAATGTCATTTGAAAATTGGTAAGGGTTCCCCCTTATGCTTTTTTCGCCAAAAAAAAAAAAATTTTTTATTTTCAAAAATGTATAAACTTGAGATGAAGGATTAAACTAGATGCCAAATTATGATCAAAATGGCTTCGATATTGAAAATCGGCTTAGATTTGGCCAAGTTGTGGCAATTCGAAGTCTGGGAATGTAATTTCAAAATTGGTAAGGGTTCCCCCTTATGATTTTTTCGCCAAAAATACACAATTATTTTTTTTAAAAAATTAATAAACTTGAAATGTAGAATTAAACTAGATGCCAAATTATCATCGAAATGGCTTCGATATTGAAAATCGGCTTAGATTTGGCAAAGTTGCGGCAATTAGAAGTCTGGGGATGGCATTTCAAAATTTGTGAGGGTTCCCTCTTATGCTTTTTTCGCCAAAAAATACACAATTATTTTTTTTCAAAAATTAATAAACTTGAGATGTAGAATTAAACTAGATGCCAAATTATGATCAAAATGGCCTCGATATTGACAATCGGCTTAGATTTGACAAAGTTGTGGCAATTCGAAGTTTGGGAATGTCATTTGAAAATTGGTAAGGGTTCCCCCTTATGCTTTTTTCGCCAAAAAAAAAAAAACATTTTTGTTTCAAAAATGTATAAACTTGAGATCTAGGATTAAACTAGATGCCAAATTATGATCAAAATGGCTTCGATATTAAAAATCGGCTTAGATTTGGCAAAGTTGTGGCAATACGAAGTCTGGGAATGTAATTTCAAAATTTGTAAGGGTTCCCCCTTATGATTTTTTCGCAAAAAATGCACAATTATTTTTTCGCCAAAAATTAATAAACTTGAGATGTAGAATTAAACTAGATGCCAAATTATGATCAAAATGGCTTCGATATTGAAAATCGGCTGAGATTTGGCAAAGTTGCGGCGATTCGAAGTCTGGGGATGGCATTTCAAAATTGGTGAGGGTTCCCCCTTATGCTTTTTTCGCAAAAAATACACAATTTTTTTTTCAAAAATTAATAAACTTGAAATGTAGAATTAAAATTTCGCCAAAAAAAAAAAACTTTTTTTTTTCAAAAATGTAAAAATTTGAGGTGTGGTTAAACTAGATGCCAAATTATGATCAAAATGGCTTCGATATTAAAAATCTGCTTAGATTTGGCAAAGTTGTGGCAATACGAAGTCTGGGAATGTAATTTCAAAATTTGTAAGGGTTCCCCCTTATGCTTTTTTTCGACAAATAAATAAATATATTTTTTTTTTTCAAAAATTAATAAACTTGGATGAAGAATTAAACTAGATGCCAAATTATGATCAAAATGGCCTCGATATTGACAATCGGTTTATATTTGATAAAGTTGTGGCAATTCGAAGTCTGGGAATGTCATTTGAAAATTGGTAAGGGTTCCCCCTTATGCTTTTTTCGCCAAAAAAAAATATTTTTTTTTTTCAAAAATGTGATAAACTTGAGATGTAGGATTAAACTAGATGCCAAATTATGATCAAAATGGCTTCGATATTGAAAATCGGCTTAGATTTGGCAAAGTTGTGGCAATTCGAAGTCTGGGAATGTAATTTCAAAATTGGTAAGGGTTCCCCCTTATGATTTTTTCGCAAAAAATGCACAATTATTTTTTTTAAAAAATTAATAAACTTGAAATGTAGAATTAAACTAGATGCCAAATTATGATCAAAATGGCTTCGATATTGAAAATCGGCTTAGATTTGGCAAAGTTGTGGCAATTCGAAGTCTGGGAATGTTATTTCAAAATTTGTAAGGGTTCCCCCTTATGATTTTTTCGACAAAAAAACACAATTTTTTTTTTCAAAAATTAATAAACTTGAGATGTAGAATTAAACTAGATGCCAAATTATGATCAAAATGGCCTCGATATTGACAATCGGTTTATATTTGATAAAGTTGTGGCAATTCGAAGTCTGGGAATGTCATTTGAAAATTGGTAAGGGTTCCCCCTTATGCTTTTTTCGCCAAAAAATACACAATTTTTTTTTCAAAAATGTAATAAACTTGAGATGTAGAATTAAACTAGATGCCAAATTATGATCAAAATGGCTTCGATATTGAAAATCGGCTTAGATTTGGCAAAGTTGTGGCAATTCGAAGTCTGGGAATGTAATTTCAAAATTGGTAAGGGTTCCCCCTTATGATTTTTTCGCAAAAAATGCACAATTATTTTTTTTAAAAAATTAATAAACTTGAAATGTAGAATTAAACTAGATGCCAAATTATGATCAAAATGGCTTCGATATTGAAAATCGGCTTAGATTTGGCAAAGTTGCGGCAATTCGAAGTCTGGGAATGTTATTTCAAAATTGGTAAGGGTTCCCCCTTATGATTTTTTCGCAAAAAATACACAATTATTTTTTTGCAAAAATTAATAAACTTGAGATGTAGAATTAAACTAGATGCCAAATTATGATAAAAATGGCTTCGATATTGAAAATCGGCTTAGATTTGGCAAAGTTGTGGCAATACGAAGTCTGGGAATGTAATTTCAAAATTTGTAAGGGTTCCCCCTTATGATTTTTTCGCAAAAAATACACATTTATTTTTTCGCCAAAAATTAATAAACTTGAGATGTAGAATTAAACTAGATGCCAAATTATGATCGAAATGGCTTCGATATTGAAAATCGGCTGAGATTTGGCAAAGTTGCGGCAATTCGAAGTCTGGGGATGGCATTTCAAAATTGGTGAGGGTTCCCCCTTATGCTTTTTTCGCAAAAAATACACAATTTTTTTTTCAAAAATTAATAAACTTGAGATGTAGAATTAAACTAGATGCCAAATTATGATCAAAATGGCCTCGATATTGACAATCGGTTTAGATTTGATAAAGTTGTGGCAATTCGAAGTCTGGGAATGTCATTTGAAAATTGGTAAGGGTTCCCCCTTATGCTTTTTTCGCAAAAAAAAAAACAATTTTTTTTTTCAAAAATGTATAAACTTGAGATGTAGAATTAAACTAGATGCCAAATTATGATCAAAATGGCTTCGATATTGAAAATCGGCTTAGATTTGGCAAAGTTGTGGCAATTCGAAGTCTGGGAATGTAATTTCAAAATTTGTAAAGGCTCCCCCTTATGCTTTTTTCACCAAAAAAAAAAAAGATTTTTTTTTTAAAAATGTATAAACTTGAGATGTAGGATTAAACTAGATGCCAAATTATGATCAAAATGGCTTCGATATTAAAAATCGGCTTAGATTTGGCAAAGTTGTGGCAATACGAAGTCTGGGAATGTAATTTCAAAATTTGTAAGGGTTCCCCCTTATGATTTTTTCGCAAAAAATACACATTTATTTTTTCGCCAAAAATTAATAAACTTGAGATGTAGAATTAAACTAGATGCCAAATTATGATCAAAATGGCTTCGATATTGAAAATCGGCTTAGATTTGGCAAAGTTGCGGCAATTCGAAGTCTGGGGATGGCATTTCAAAATTGGTGAGGGTTCCCCCTTATTTTTTTTTCGCAAAAAATACACAATTTTTTTTTAAAAAATTAATAAACTTGAGATGTAGAATTAAACTAGATGCCAAATTATGATCAAAATGGCCTCGATATTGACAATCGGTTTAGATTTGATAAAGTTGTGGCAATTCGAAGTCTGGGAATGTCATTTGAAAATTGGTAAGGGTTCCCCCTTATGCTTTTTTCGCCAAATAAAAAATATTTTTTTTTTTCAAAAATGTATAAACTTGAGATGTAGGATTCAACTAGATGCCAAATTATGATCAAAATGGCTTCGATATTGACAATCGGTTTAGATTTGGCAAAGTTGTGGCAATTCGAAGTCTGGGAATGTAATTTCAAAATTGGTAAGGGTTCCCCCTTATGATTTTTTCGCAAAAAATACACATTTATTTTTTCGCCAAAAATTAATAAACTTGAGATGTAGAATTAAACTAGATGCCAAATTATGATCGAAATGGCTTCGATATTGAAAATCGGCTGAGATTTGGCAAAGTTGCGGCAATTCGAAGTCTGGGGATGGCATTTCAAAATTGGTGAGGGTTCCCCCTTATGCTTTTTTCGCAAAAAATACACAATTTTTTTTTCAAAAATTAATAAACTTGAGATGTAGAATTAAACTAGATGCCAAATTATGATCAAAATGGCCTCGATATTGACAATCGGTTTAGATTTGGTAAAGTTGTGGCAATTCGAAGTCTGGGAATGTCATTTGAAAATTGGTAAGGGTTCCCCCTTATGCTTTTTTCGCCAAAAAAAAAACATTATTTTTTTTCAAAAATGAATAAACTTGAGATGTAGAATTAAACTAGATGCCAAATTATGATCAAAATGGCTTCGATATTGAAAATCGGCTTAGATTTGGCAAAGTTGTGGCAATTCGAAGTCTGGGAATGTAATTTCAAAATTTGTAAAGGTTCCCCCTTATGCTTTTTTCGCCAAAAAAAAAAAAATTTTTTTTTTCAAAAATGTATAAACTTGAGATGTAGGATTAAACTAGATGCCAAATTATGATAAAAATGGCTTCGATATTAAAAATCGGCTTAGATTTGGCAAAGTTGTGGCAATACGAAGTCTGGGAATGTAATTTCAAAATTTGTAAGGGTTCCCCCTTATGATTTTTTCGCAAAAAATACACATTTATTTTTTCGACAAAAATTAATAAACTTGAGATGTAGAATTAAACTAGATGCCAAATTATGATCAAAATGGCTTCGATATTGAAAATCGGCTTAGATTTGGCAAAGTTGCGGCAATTCGAAGTCTGGGGATGGCATTTCAAAATTGGTGAGGGTTCCCCCTTATGCTTTTTTCGCAAAAAATACACAATTTTTTTTTAAAAAATTAATAAACTTGAGATATAGAATTAAACTAGATGCCAAATTATGATCAAAATGGCCTCGATATTGACAATCGGTTTAGATTTGATAAAGTTGTGGCAATTCGAAGTCTGGGAATGTCATTTGAAAATTGGTAAGGGTTCCCCCTTATGCTTTTTTCGCCAAAATAAAAAATATTTTTTTTTTCAAAAATGTATAAACTTGAGATGTAGGATTCAACTAGATGCCAAATTATGATCAAAATGGCTTCGATATTGACAATCGGTTTAGATTTGGCAAAGTTGTGGCAATTCGAAGTCTGGGAATGTAATTTCAAAATTGGTAAGGGTTCCCCCTTATGCTTTTTTCGCCAAAAAAAAAACATTTTTTTTTTTTCAAAAATGTATAAACTTGAGATGTAGAATTAAACTAGATGCCAAATTATGATCAAAATGGCTTCGATATTGAAAATTGGCTTAGATTTGGCAAAGTTGTGGCAATTCGAAGTCTGGGAATGTAATTTCAAAATTGGTAAGGGTTCCCCCTTATGATTTTTTCGCAAAAAATACACAATTATTTATTTGCAAAAATTAATAAACTTGAGATTTAGAACTAAACTAGATGCTAAATTATGATCAAAATGGCCTCGATATTGACAATCGGTTTAGATTTGACAAAGTTGTGGCAATTCGAAGTCTGGGAATGTCATTTGAAAATTGGTAAGGGTTCCCCCTTATGCTTTTTTCGCCAAAAAAAAAAACATTTTTTTTTTCAAAAATGTATAAACTTGAGATGTAGAATTAAACTAGATGCCAAATTATGATCAAAATGGCTTCGATATTGAAAATCGGCTTAGATTTGGCAAAGTTGTGGCAATTCGAAGTCTGGGAATGTAATTTCAAAATTGGTGAGGGTTCCCCCTTATGATTTTTTCGCAAAAAATACACAATTATTTATTTGCAAAAATTAATAAACTTGAGATTTAGAACTAAACTAGATGCTAAATTATGATCAAAATGGCCTCGATATTGACAATCGGTTTAGATTTGACAAAGTTGTGGCAATTCGAAGTCTGGGAATGTCATTTGAAAATTGGTAAGGGTCCCCCTTATGCTTTTTTCGCCAAAAAAAAAACATTTTTTTTTTCAAAAATGTATAAACTTGAGATGTAGAATTAAACTAGATGCCAAATTATGATCAAAATGGCTTCGATATTGAAAATCGGCTTAGATTTGGCAAAGTTGCGGCAATTCGAAGTCTGGGGATGGCATTTCAAAATTGGTGAGGGTTCCCCCTTATGCTTTTTTCGCAAAAATTACACAATTTTTTTTTTCAAAAATTAATAAACTTGAGATGTAGAATTAAACTAGATGCCAAATTATGATCAAAATGGCCTCGATATTGACAATCGGTTTAGATTTGATAAAGTTGTGGCAATTCGAAGTCTGGGAATGTCATTTGAAAATTGGTAAGGGTTCCCCCTTATGCTTTTTTCGCCAAATAAAAAATATTTTTTTTTTTCAAAAATGTATAAACTTGAGATGTAGGATTAAACTAGATGCCAAATTATGATCAAAATGGCTTCGATATTGACAATCGGTTTAGATTTGGCAAAGTTGTGGCAATTCGAAGTCTGGGAATGTAATTTCAAAATTTGTAAAGGTTCCCCCTTATGCTTTTTTCGCCAAAAAAAAAAAACATTTTTTTTTTAAAAATGTATAAACTTGAGATGTAGGATTAAACTAGATGCCAAATTATGATAAAAATGGCTTCGATATTAAAAATCGGCTTAGATTTGGCAAAGTTGTGGCAATACGAAGTCTGGGAATGTAATTTCAAAATTTGTAAGGGTTCCCCCTTATGATTTTTTCGCAAAAAATACACATTTATTTTTTCGCCAAAAATTAATAAACTTGAGATGTAGAATTAAACTAGATGCCAAATTATGATCAAAATGGCTTCGATATTGAAAATCGGCTTAGATTTGGCAAAGTTGCGGCAATTCGAAGTCTGGGGATGGCATTTCAAAATTGGTGAGGGTTCCCCCTTATTTTTTTTTCGCAAAAAATACACAATTTTTTTTTAAAAAATTAATAAACTTGAGATGTAGAATTAAACTAGATGCCAAATTATGATCAAAATGGCCTCGATATTGACAATCGGTTTAGATTTGATAAAGTTGTGGCAATTCGAAGTCTGGGAATGTCATTTGAAAATTGGTAAGGGTTCCCCCTTATGCTTTTTTCGCCAAATAAAAAATATTTTTTTTTTTCAAAAATGTATAAACTTGAGATGTAGGATTCAACTAGATGCCAAATTATGATCAAAATGGCTTCGATATTATGCTTTTTTCGCCAAAAAAAAAACATTTTTTTTTTCAAAAATGTATAAACTTGAGATGTAGAATTAAACTAGATGCCAAATTATGATCAAAATGGCTTCGATATTGAAAATTGGCTTAGATTTGGCAAAGTTGTGGCAATTCGAAGTCTGGGAATGTAATTTCAAAATTTGTAAGGGTTCCCCCTTATGCTTTTTTCGCAAAAAATACACAATTTTTTTTTCAAAAATTAATAAACTTGAGATGTAGAATTAAACTAGATGCCAAATTATGATCAAAATGGCCTCGATATTGACAATCGGTTTAGATTTGACAAAGTTGTGGCAATTCGAAGTCTGGGAATGTCATTTGAAAATTGGTAAGGGTTCCCCCTTATGCTTTTTTCGCCAAATAAAAAATATTTTTTTTTCAAAAATGTATAAACTTGAGATGTAGAATTAAACTAGATGCCAAATTATGATCAAAATGGCTTCGATATTGAAAATCGGCTTAGATTTGGCAAAGTTGTGGCAATTCGAAGTCTGGGAATGTAATTTCAAAATTTGTAAGGGTTCCCCCTTATGATTTTTTTCGCAAAAAATACACAATTATTTATTTGCAAAAATTAATAAACTTGAGATTTAGAACTAAACTAGATGCTAAATTATGATCAAAATGGCCTCGATATTGACAATCGGTTTAGATTTGACAAAGTTGTGGCAATTCGAAGTCTGGGAATGTCATTTGAAAATTGGTAAGGGTCCCCCTTATGCTTTTTTCGCCAAAAAAAAAACATTTTTTTTTTCAAAAAATGTATAAACTTGAGATGTAGAATTAAACTAGATGCCAAATTATGATCAAAATGGCTTCGATATTGAAAATCGGCTTAGATTTGGCAAAGTTGCGGCAATTCGAAGTCTGGGGATGGCATTTCAAAATTGGTGAGGGTTCCCCCTTATGCTTTTTTCGCAAAAAATACACAATTTTTTTTTTCAAAAATTAATAAACTTGAGATGTAGAATTAAACTAGATGCCAAATTATGATCAAAATGGCCTCGATATTGACAATCGGTTTAGATTTGACAAAGTTGTGGCAATTCGAAGTCTGGGAATGTCATTTGAAAATTGGTAAGGGTTCCCCCTTATGCTTTTTTCGCCAAATAAAAAATATTTTTTTTTTTCAAAAATGTATAAACTTGAGATGTAGGATTCAACTAGATGCCAAATTATGATCAAAATGGCTTCGATATTGACAATCGGTTTAGATTTGGCAAAGTTGTGGCAATTCGAAGTCTGGGAATGTAATTTCAAAATTGGTAAGGGTTCCCCCTTATGATTTTTTCGCAAAAAATACACAATTATTTATTTGCAAAAATTAATAAACTTGAGATTTAGAACTAAACTAGATGCTAAATTATGATCAAAATGGCCTCGATATTGACAATCGGTTTAGATTTGACAAAGTTGTGGCAATTCGAAGTCTGGGAATGTCATTTGAAAATTGGTAAGGGTTCCCCCTTATGCTTTTTTCGCCAAAAAAAACAAACATTTTTTTTTTCAAAAATGTATAAACTTGAGATGTAGAATTAAACTAGATGCCAAATTATGATCAAAATGGCTTCGATATTGAAAATCGGCTTAGATTTGGCAAAGTTGCGGCAATTCGAAGTCTGGGGATGGCATTTCAAAATTGGTGAGGGTTCCCCCTTATGCTTTTTTCGCAAAAAATACACAATTTTTTTTTTCAAAAATTAATAAACTTGAGATGTAGAATTAAACTAGATGCCAAATTATGATCAAAATGGCCTCGATATTGACAATCGCTTTATATTTGATAAAGTTGTGGCAATTCGAAGTCTGGGAATGTCATTTGAAAATTGGTAAGGGTTCCCCCTTATGCTTTTTTCGCCAAAAAAAAAAACATTTTTTTTTTTCAAAAATGTATAAACTTGAGATGAAGGATTAAACTAGATGCCAAATTATGATCAAAATGGCTTCGATATTGAAAATCGGCTTAGATTTGGCAAAGTTGTGGCAATACGAAGTCTGGGAATGTAATTTCAAAATTTGTAAGGGTTCCCCCTTATGATTTTTTCGCAAAAAATACACATTTATTTTTTCGCCAAAAATTAATAAACTTGAGATGTAGAATTAAACTAGATGCCAAATTATGATCAAAATGGCTTCGATATTGAAAATCGGCTGAGATTTGGCAAAGTTGCGGCAATTCGAAGTCTGGGGATGGCATTTCAAAATTGGTGAGGGTTCCCCCTTATGCTTTTTTCGCAAAAAATACACAATTTTTTTTTCAAAAATTAATAAACTTGAGATGTAGAATTAAACTAGATGCCAAATTATGATCAAAATGGCCTCGATATTGACAATCGGTTTAGATTTGATAAAGTTGTGGCAATTCGAAGTCTGGGAATGTCATTTGAAAATTGGTAAGGGTTCCCCCTTATGCTTTTTTCGCCAAAAAAAAAATATTTTTTTTTTCAAAAATGTATAAACTTGAGATGTAGGATTAAACTAGATGCCAAATTATGATCAAAATGGCTTCGATATTGAAAATCGGCTTAGATTTGGCAAAGTTGTGGCAATTCGAAGTCTGGGGATGGCATTTCAAAATTGGTGAGGGTTCCCCCTTATGCTTTTTTCGCAAAAAATACACAATTTTTTTTTCAAAAATTAATAAACTTGAGATGTAGAATTAAACTAGATGCCAAATTATGATCAAAATGGCCTCGATATTGACAATCGGTTTAGATTTGATAAAGTTGTGGCAATTCGAAGTCTGGGAATGTCATTTGAAAATTGGTAAGGGTTCCCCCTTATGCTTTTTTCGCCAAATAAAAAATATTTTTTTTTCAAAAATGTATAAACTTGAGATGTAGGATTAAACTAGATGCCAAATTATGATCAAAATGGCTTCGATATTGACAATCGGTTTAGATTTGGCAAAGTTGTGGCAATTCGAAGTCTGGGAATGTAATTTCAAAATTTGTAAAGGTTCCCCCTTATGCTTTTTTCGCCAAAAAAAAAAAAACATTTTTTTTTAAAAATGTATAAACTTGAGATGTAGGATTAAACTAGATGCCAAATTATGATAAAAATGGCTTCGATATTAAAAATCGGCTTAGATTTGGCAAAGTTGTGGCAATACGAAGTCTGGGAATGTAATTTCAAAATTTGTAAGGGTTCCCCCTTATGATTTTTTCGCAAAAAATACACATTTATTTTTTCGCCAAAAATTAATAAACTTGAGATGTAGAATTAAACTAGATGCCAAATTATGATCAAAATGGCTTCGATATTGAAAATCGGCTTAGATTTGGCAAAGTTGCGGCAATTCGAAGTCTGGGGATGGCATTTCAAAATTGGTGAGGGTTCCCCCTTATTTTTTTTTCGCAAAAAATACACAATTTTTTTTTAAAAAATTAATAAACTTGAGATGTAGAATTAAACTAGATGCCAAATTATGATCAAAATGGCCTCGATATTGACAATCGGTTTAGATTTGATAAAGTTGTGGCAATTCGAAGTCTGGGAATGTCATTTGAAAATTGGTAAGGGTTCCCCCTTATGCTTTTTTCGCCAAATAAAAAATATTTTTTTTTTTCAAAAATGTATAAACTTGAGATGTAGGATTCAACTAGATGCCAAATTATGATCAAAATGGCTTCGATATTATGCTTTTTTCGCCAAAAAAAAAAACATTTTTTTTTTTCAAAAATGTATAAACTTGAGATGTAGAATTAAACTAGATGCCAAATTATGATCAAAATGGCTTCGATATTGAAAATTGGCTTAGATTTGGCAAAGTTGTGGCAATTCGAAGTCTGGGAATGTAATTTCAAAATTTGTAAGGGTTCCCCCTTATGATTTTTTCGCAAAAAATACACAATTTTTTTTTCAAAAATTAATAAACTTGAGATGTAGAATTAAACTAGATGCCAAATTATGATCAAAATGGCCTCGATATTGACAATCGGTTTAGATTTGACAAAGTTGTGGCAATTCGAAGTCTGGGAATGTCATTTGAAAATTGGTAAGGGTTCCCCCTTATGCTTTTTTCGCCAAAAAAAAAATATTTTTTTTTCAAAAATGTATAAACTTGAGATGTAGAATTAAACTAGATGCCAAATTATGATCAAAATGGCTTCGATATTGAAAATCGGCTTAGATTTGGCAAAGTTGTGGCAATTCGAAGTCTGGGAATGTAATTTCAAAATTTGTAAGGGTTCCCCCTTATGATTTTTTCGCAAAAAATACACAATTATTTATTTGCAAAAATTAATAAACTTGAGATTTAGAACTAAACTAGATGCTAAATTATGATCAAAATGGCCTCGATATTGACAATCGGTTTAGATTTGACAAAGTTGTGGCAATTCGAAGTCTGGGAATGTCATTTGAAAATTGGTAAGGGTCCCCCTTATGCTTTTTTCGCCAAAAAAAAAAACATTTTTTTTTTTCAAAAATGTATAAACTTGAGATGTAGAATTAAACTAGATGCCAAATTATGATCAAAATGGCTTCGATATTGAAAATCGGCTTAGATTTGGCAAAGTTGCGGCAATTCGAAGTCTGGGGATGGCATTTCAAAATTGGTGAGGGTTCCCCCTTATGCTTTTTTCGCAAAAATTACACAATTTTTTTTTTCAAAAATTAATAAACTTGAGATGTAGAATTAAACTAGATGCCAAATTATGATCAAAATGGCCTCGATATTGACAATCGGTTTAGATTTGACAAAGTTGTGGCAATTCGAAGTCTGGGAATGTCATTTGAAAATTGGTAAGGGTTCCCCCTTATGCTTTTTTCGCCAAATAAAAAAATATTTTTTTTTTCAAAAATGTATAAACTTGAGATGTAGGATTCAACTAGATGCCAAATTATGATCAAAATGGCTTCGATATTGACAATCGGTTTAGATTTGGCAAAGTTGTGGCAATTCGAAGTCTGGGAATGTCATTTCAAAATTGGTAAGGGTTCCCCCTTATGATTTTTTCGCAAAAAATACACAATTATTTATTTGCAAAAATTAATAAACTTGAGATTTAGAACTAAACTAGATGCTAAATTATGATCAAAATGGCCTCGATATTGACAATCGGTTTAGATTTGACAAAGTTGTGGCAATTCGAAGTCTGGGAATGTCATTTGAAAATTGGTAAGGGTTCCCCCTTATGCTTTTTTCGCCAAAAAAAACAAACATTTTTTTTTTTCAAAAATGTATAAACTTGAGATGTAGAATTAAACTAGATGCCAAATTATGATCAAAATGGCTTCGATATTGAAAATCGGCTTAGATTTGGCAAAGTTGCGGCAATTCGAAGTCTGGGGATGGCATTTCAAAATTGGTGAGGGTTCCCCCTATGCTTTTTTCGCAAAAAATACACAATTTTTTTTTTCAAAAATTAATAAACTTGAGATGTAGAATTAAACTAGATGCCAAATTATGATCAAAATGGCCTCGATATTGACAATCGGTTTATATTTGATAAAGTTGTGGCAATTCGAAGTCTGGGAATGTCATTTGAAAATTGGTAAGGGTTCCCCCTTATGCTTTTTTCGCCAAAAAAAAAACATTTTTTTTTTTCAAAAATGTATAAACTTGAGATGAAGGATTAAACTAGATGCCAAATTATGATCAAAATGGCTTCGATATTGAAAATCGGCTTAGATTTGGCAAAGTTGTGGCAATACGAAGTCTGGGAATGTAATTTCAAAATTTGTAAGGGTTCCCCCTTATGATTTTTTCGCAAAAAATACACATTTATTTTTTCGCCAAAAATTAATAAACTTGAGATGTAGAATTAAACTAGATGCCAAATTATGATCAAAATGGCTTCGATATTGAAAATCGGCTGAGATTTGGCAAAGTTGCGGCAATTCGAAGTCTGGGGATGGCATTTCAAAATTGGTGAGGGTTCCCCCTTATGCTTTTTTCGCCAAAAAAAAAATATTTTTTTTTTCAAAAATGTATAAACTTGAGATGAAGGATTAAACTAGATGCCAAATT
This sequence comes from Drosophila maculinotata, assembly GCA_035045305.1. Classification (NCBI taxonomy): domain Eukaryota; kingdom Metazoa; phylum Arthropoda; class Insecta; order Diptera; family Drosophilidae; genus Drosophila; species Drosophila maculinotata. The sequence goes on from JAWNPD010000039.1 coordinate 16,441, forward strand.
ATGATCAAAATGGCTTCGATATTGAAAATCGGCTTAGATTTGGCAAAGTTGTGGCAATTCGAAGTCTGGGGATGGCATTTCAAAATTGGTGACGGTTCCCCCTTATGCTTTTTTCGCAAAAAATACACAATTTTTTTTTCAAAAATTAATAAACTTGAGATGTAGAATTAAACTAGATGCCAAATTATGATCAAAATGGCCTCGATATTGACAATCGGTTTAGATTTGATAAAGTTGTGGCAATTCGAAGTCTGGGAATGTCATTTGAAAATTGGTAAGGGTTCCCCCTTATGCTTTTTTCGCCAAATAAAAAATATTTTTTTTCAAAAATGTATAAACTTGAGATGTAGGATTAAACTAGATGCCAAATTATGATCAAAATGGCTTCGATATTGACAATCGGTTTAGATTTGGCAAAGTTGTGGCAATTCGAAGTCTGGGAATGTAATTTCAAAATTTGTAAAGGTTCCCCCTTATGCTTTTTTCGCCAAAAAAAAAAAAACATTTTTTTTTAAAAATGTATAAACTTGAGATGTAGGATTAAACTAGATGCCAAATTATGATAAAAATGGCTTCGATATTAAAAATCGGCTTAGATTTGGCAAAGTTGTGGCAATACGAAGTCTGGGAATGTAATTTCAAAATTTGTAAGGGTTCCCCCTTATGATTTTTTCGCAAAAAATACACATTTATTTTTTCGCCAAAAATTAATAAACTTGAGATGTAGAATTAAACTAGATGCCAAATTATGATCAAAATGGCTTCGATATTGAAAATCGGCTGAGATTTGGCAAAGTTGCGGCAATTCGAGGTCTGGGGATGGCATTTCAAAATTGGTGAGGGTTCCCTCTTATGCTTTTTTCGCAAAAAATACACAATTTTTTTTTCAAAAATTAATAAACTTGAGATGTATAATTAAACTAGATGCCAAATTATGATCAAAATGGCCTCGATATTGACAATCGGTTTAGATTTGATAAAGTTGTGGCAATTCGAAGTCTGGGAATGTCATTTGAAAATTGGTAAGGGTTCCCCCTTATGCTTTTTTCGCCAAATAAAATATATTTTTTTGTTTTCAAAAATCTATAAACTTGAGATGTAGGATTCAACTAGATGCCAAATTATGATCAAAATGGCTTCGATATTGACAATCGGTTTAGATTTGGCAAAGTTGTGGCAATTCGAAGTCTGGGAATGTAATTTCAAAATTGGTAAGGGTTCCCCCTTATGCTTTTTTCGCCAAAAAAAAAAACATTTTTTTTTTCAAAAATGTATAAACTTGAGATGTAGAATTAAACTAGATGCCAAATTATGATCAAAATGGCTTCGATATTGAAAATCGGCTTAGATTTGGCAAAGTTGTGGCAATTCGAAGTCTGGGAATGTAATTTCAAAATTTGTAAGGGTTCCCCCTTATGATTTTTTCGCAAAAAATACACAATTATTTATTTGCAAAAATTAATAAACTTGAGATTTAGAACTAAACTAGATGCTAAATTATGATCAAAATGGCCTCGATATTGACAATCGGTTTAGATTTGACAAAGTTGTGGCAATTCGAAGTCTGGGAATGTCATTTGAAAATTGGTAAGGGTTCCCCCTTATGCTTTTTTCGCCAAAAAAAAAACATTTTTTTTTTTCAAAAATGTATAAACTTGAGATGTAGAATTAAACTAGATGCCAAATTATGATCAAAATGGCTTCGATATTGAAAATCGGCTTAGATTTGGCAAAGTTGTGGCAATTCGAAGTCTGGGAATGTAATTTCAAAATTTGTAAGGGTTCCCCCTTATGATTTTTTTCGCAAAAAATACACAATTATTTATTTGCAAAAATTAATAAACTTGAGATTTAGAACTAAACTAGATGCTAAATTATGATCAAAATGGCCTCGATATTGACAATCGGTTTAGATTTGACAAAGTTGTGGCAATTCGAAGTCTGGGAATGTCATTTGAAAATTGGTAAGGGTTCCCCCTTATGCTTTTTTCGCCAAAAAAAAAAACATTTTTTTTTTCAAAAATGTATAAACTTGAGATGTAGAATTAAACTAGATGCCAAATTATGATCAAAATGGCTTCGATATTGAAAATCGGCTTAGATTTGGCAAAGTTGTGGCAATTCGAAGTCTGGGAATGTCATTTGAAAATTGGTAAGGGTTCCCCCTTATGCTTTTTTCGCCAAATAAAAAATATTTTTTTTTTCAAAAATGTATAAACTTGAGATGTAGGATTAAACTAGATGCCAAATTATGATCAAAATGGCTTCGATATTGACAATCGGTTTAGATTTGGCAAAGTTGTGGCAATTCGAAGTCTGGGAATGTAATTTCAAAATTGGTAAGGGTTCCCCCTTATGATTTTTTCGCAAAAAATACACAATTATTTATTTGCAAAAATTAATAAACTTGAGATTTAGAACTAAACTAGATGCCAAATTATGATCAAAATGGCCTCGATATTGACAATCGGTTTAGATTTGACAAAGTTGTGGCAATTCGAAGTCTGGGAATGTCATTTGAAAATTGGTAAGGGTTCCCCCTTATGCTTTTTTCGCCAAAAAAAACAAACATTTTTTTTTTCAAAAATGTATAAACTTGAGATGTAGAATTAAACTAGATGCCAAATTATGATCAAAATGGCTTCGATATTGAAAATCGGCTTAGATTTGGCAAAGTTGCGGCAATTCGAAGTCTGGGGATGGCATTTCAAAATTGGTGAGGGTTCCCCCTATGCTTTTTTCGCAAAAAATACACAATTTTTTTTTTCAAAAATTAATAAACTTGAGATGTAGAATTAAACTAGATGCCAAATTATGATCAAAATGGCCTCGATATTGACAATCGGTTTATATTTGATAAAGTTGTGGCAATTCGAAGTCTGGGAATGTCATTTGAAAATTGGTAAGGGTTCCCCCTTATGCTTTTTTCGCCAAAAAAAAAACATTTTTTTTTTCAAAAATGTATAAACTTGAGATGAAGGATTAAACTAGATGCCAAATTATGATCAAAATGGCTTCGATATTGAAAATCGGCTTAGATTTGGCAAAGTTGTGGCAATACGAAGTCTGGGAATGTAATTTCAAAATTTGTAAGGGTTCCCCCTTATGATTTTTTTCGCAAAAAATACACATTTATTTTTTCGCCAAAAATTAATAAACTTGAGATGTAGAATTAAACTAGATGCCAAATTATGATCAAAATGGCTTCGATATTGAAAATCGGCTGAGATTTGGCAAAGTTGCGGCAATTCGAAGTCTGGGGATGGCATTTCAAAATTGGTGAGGGTTCCCCCTTATGCTTTTTTCGCCAAAAAAAAAATATTTTTTTTTTTCAAAAATGTATAAACTTGAGATGAAGGATTAAACTAGATGCCAAATTATGATCAAAATGGCTTCGATATTGAAAATCGGCTTAGATTTGGCAAAGTTGTGGCAATTCGAAGTCTGGGGATGGCATTTCAAAATTGGTGAGGGTTCCCCCTTATGCTTTTTTCGCAAAAAATACACAATTATTTTTTTCAAAAATTAATAAACTTGAGATGTAGAATTAAACTAGATGCCAAATTATGATCAAAATGGCCTCGATATTGACAATCGGTTTAGATTTGATAAAGTTGTGGCAATTCGAAGTCTGGGAATGTCATTTGAAAATTGGTAAGGGTTCCCCCTTATGCTTTTTTCGCCAAATAAAAAATATTTTTTTTTCAAAAATGTATAAACTTGAGATGTAGGATTAAACTAGATGCCAAATTATGATCAAAATGGCTTCGATATTGACAATCGGTTTAGATTTGGCAAAGTTGTGGCAATTCGAAGTCTGGGAATGTAATTTCAAAATTTGTAAGGGTTCCCCCTTATGCTTTTTTCGCCAAAAAAAAAACATTTTTTTTTTGCAAAAATGTAATAAACTTGAGATGTAGAATTAAACTAGATGCCAAATTATGATAAAAATGGCTTCGATATTAAAAATCGGCTTAGATTTGGCAAAGTTGTGGCAATACGAAGTCTGGGAATGTAATTTCAAAATTTGTAAGGGTTCCCCCTTATGATTTTTTCGCAAAAAATACACATTTATTTTTTCGCCAAAAATTAATAAACTTGAGATGTAGAATTAAACTAGATGCCAAATTATGATCAAAATGGCTTCGATATTGAAAATCGGCTGAGATTTGGCAAAGTTGCGGCAATTCGAAGTCTGGGGATGGCATTTCAAAATTGGTGAGGGTTCCCTCTTATGCTTTTTTCGCAAAAAATACACAATTTTTTTTTCAAAAATTAATAAACTTGAGATGTATAATTAAACTAGATGCCAAATTATGATCAAAATGGCCTCGATATTGACAATCGGTTTAGATTTGATAAAGTTGTGGCAATTCGAAGTCTGGGAATGTCATTTGAAAATTGGTAAGGGTTCCCCCTTATGCTTTTTTCGCCAAATAAAATATACATTTTTTGTTTTCAAAAATCTATAAACTTGAGATGTAGAATTAAACTAGATGCCAAATTATGATCAAAATGGCTTCGATATTGACAATCGGTTTAGATTTGGCAAAGTTGTGGCAATTCGAAGTCTGGGAATGTAATTTCAAAATTGGTAAGGGTTCCCCCTTATGCTTTTTTCGCCAAAAAAAAAAACATTTTTTTTTTTCAAAAATGTATAAACTTGAGATGTAGAATTAAACTAGATGCCAAATTATGATCAAAATGGCTTCGATATTGAAAATCGGCTTAGATTTGGCAAAGTTGTGGCAATTCGAAGTCTGGGAATGTAATTTCAAAATTTGTAAGGGTTCCCCCTTATGATTTTTTCGCAAAAAATACACAATTATTTATTTGCAAAAATTAATAAACTTGAGATTTAGAACTAAACTAGATGCTAAATTATGATCAAAATGGCCTCGATATTGACAATCGGTTTAGATTTGACAAAGTTGTGGCAATTCGAAGTCTGGGAATGTCATTTGAAAATTGGTAAGGGTTCCCCCTTATGCTTTTTTCGCCAAAAAAAAAACATTTTTTTTTTCAAAAATGTATAAACTTGAGATGTAGAATTAAACTAGATGCCAAATTATGATCAAAATGGCTTCGATATTGAAAATCGGCTTAGATTTGGCAAAGTTGTGGCAATTCGAAGTCTGGGAATGTAATTTCAAAATTTGTAAGGGTTCCCCCTTATGATTTTTTCGCAAAAAATACACAATTATTTATTTGCAAAAATTAATAAACTTGAGATGTAGAATTAAACTAGATGCCAAATTATGATCAAAATGGCCTCGATATTGACAATCGGTTTAGATTTGGCAAAGTTGTGGCAATTCGAAGTCTGGGAATGTCATTTCAAAATTGGTGAGGGTTCCCCCTTATGCTTTTTTCGCCAAAAAATACACAATTTTTTTTTCAAAAATGTAATAAACTTGAGATGTAGAATTAAACTAGATGCCAAATTATGATCAAAATGGCTTCGATATTGACAATCGGCTTAGATTTGGCAAAGTTGTGGCAATTCGAAGTCTGGGAATGTCATTTCAAAATTTGTAAGGGTTCCCCCTTATGCTTTTTTCGCAAAAAATACACAATTTTTTTTTCAAAAATGTATAAGCTTGAGATGTAGGATTAAACTAGATGCCAAATTATGATCAAAATGGCTTCGATATTAAAAATCGGCTTAGATTTGGCAAAGTTGTGGCAATACGAAGTCTGGGAATGTAATCTCAAAATTGGTGAGGGTTCCCCCTTATGATTTTTTCGCAAAAAATACACAATTATTTTTTCGCCAAAAATTAATAAACTTGAGATGTAGAATTAAACTAGATGCCAAATTATGATCAAAATGGCTTCGATATTGAAAATCGGCTGAGATTTGGCAAAGTTGCGGCAATTCGAAGTCTGGGGATGGCATTTCAAAATTGGTGAGGGTTCCCCCTTATGTTTTTTTCGCAAAAAATACACAATTTTTTTTTCAAAAATTAATAAACTTGAGATGTAGAATTAAACTAGATGCCAAATTATGATCAAAATGGCCTCGATATTGAAAATCGGTTTAGATTTGATAAAGTTGCGGCAATTCGAAGTCTGGGAATGTTATTTCAAAATTGGTAAGGGTTCCCCCTTATGCTTTTTTCGCCAAAAAAAAATATTTTTTTTTTTTCAAAAATGTATAAACTTGAGATGTAGGATTAAACTAGATGCCAAATTATGATCAAAATGGCCTCGATATTGACAATCGGTTTAGATTTGATAAAGTTGCGGCAATTCGATGTCTGGGAATGTTATTTCAAAATTGGTAAGGGTTCCCCCTTATGATTTTTTCGCAAAAAATACAAAATTATTTTTTTGCAAGAATTAATAAACTTGAGATGTAGAATTAAACTAGGTGCCAAATTATGATCAAAATGGCTTCGATATTGAAAATCGGTTTAGATTTGATAAAGTTGCGGCAATTCGAAGTCTGGGAATGTTATTTCAAAATTGGTAAGGGTTCCCCCTTATGATTTTTTCGCAAAAAATACAAAATTATTTTTTTGCAAGAATTAATAAACTTGAGATGTAGAATTAAACTAGGTGCCAAATTATGATCAAAATGGCTTCGATATTGAAAATCGGCTGAGATTTGGCAAAGTTGCGGCAATTCGAAGTCTGGGGATGGCATTTCAAAACTGGTGAGGGTTCCCCCTTATGCTTTTTTCGCAAAATATACACAATTTTTTTTTAAAAAATTAATAAACTTGAGATGTAGAATTAAACTAGATGCCAAATTATGATCAAAATGGCTTCGATATTGAAAATCGGCTGAGATTTTGCAAAGTTGCGGCAATTCGAAGTCTGGGGATGGCATTTCAAAATTGGTGAGGGTTCCCCCTTATGCTTTTTTCGCAAAAAATACACAATTTTTTTTTCAAAAATTAATAAACTTGAGATGTAGAATTAAACTAGATGCCAAATTATGATCAAAATGGCCTCGATATTGACAATCGGTTTAGATTTGATAAAGTTGTGGCAATTCGAAGTCTGGGAATGTCATTTGAAAATTGGTAAGGGTTCCCCCTTATGCTTTTTTCGCCAAATAAAAAATATTTTTTTTTTTCAAAAATGTATAAACTTGAGATGTAGGATTAAACTAGATGCCAAATTATGATCAAAATGGCTTCGATATTGACAATCGGTTTAGATTTGGCAAAGTTATGGCAATTCGAAGTCTGGGAATGTAATTTCAAAATTGGTAAGGGTTCCCCCTTATGCTTTTTTCGCCAAAAAAAAAACATTTTTTTTTTCAAAAATGTATAAACTTGAGATGTAGAATTAAACTAGATGCCAAATTATGATCAAAATGGCTTCGATATTGAAAATCGGCTTAGATTTGGCAAAGTTGTGGCAATTCGAAGTCTGGGAATGTAATTTCAAAATTTGTAAGGGTTCCCCCTTATGATTTTTTCGCAAAAAATACACAATTATTTATTTGCAAAAAATTAATAAACTTGAGATGTAGAATTAAACAAGATGCCAAACTATGATCAGAATGGCTTCGATATTAAAAATCGGCTTAGATTTGGCAAAGTTGTGGCAATTCGAAGTCTGGGAATGTAATTTCAAAATTTGTAAGGGTTCCCCCTTATGATTTTTTCGCAAAAAATACACAATTATTTATTTGCAAAAATTAATAAACTTGAGATGTAGAATTAAACTAGATGCCAAATTATGATCGAAATGGCTTCGATATTGAAAATCGGCTTAGATTTGGCAAAGTTGCGGCAATTCGAAGTCTGGGGATGGCATTTCAAAATTGGTAAGGGTTCCCCCTTATGCTTTTTTCGCCAGAAAAACAAACATTTTTTTTTTCAATAATGTATAAGCTTGAGATGTAGGATTAAACTAGATGCCAAATTATGATCAAAATGGCTTCGATATTAAAAATCGGCTTAGATTTGGCAAAGTTGTGGCAATACGAAGTCTGGGAATGTCATCTCAAAATTGGTGAGGGTTCCCCCTTATGATTTTTTCGCAAAAAATACACAATTATTTTTTTTCGCAAAAATT
>JAWNPD010000395.1:0-33918 GCA_035045305.1 Drosophila maculinotata
TTGAGTGGTATACCTTTTTAGACTCGTTAAGATCAGAATTATAGATTGCCATTTAAAAATGGCCATGCCAGCAAATTTCATTTTTTGCCAAAAATGACCATGATCCGACATCAAATACCCGAGTTATGAGCATTCAAAGATGACCATGTAATATTTTCAGCATTAACAAAAAAATAAGATTTTTGGAGCTTCATAACTTGCATATCTCGGCCAAAATAAGTCCGATCTTTGAGTGGTATACCTTTTTAGACTCGTTAAGATCAGAATTATAGATTGCCATTTAAAAATGGCCATGCCAGAAAATTTCATTTTTTGCCAAAAATGACCATGATCCGACATCAAATACCCGAGTTATGAGCATTCAAAGATGACCATGTAATATTTTCAGCATTAACAAAAAAATAAGATTTTTGGAGCTTCATAACTTGCATATCTCGGCCAAAATAAGTCCGATCTTTGAGTGGTATACCTTTTTAGACTCGTTAAGATCAGAATTATAGATTGCCATTTAAAAATGGCCATGCCAGCAAATTTCATTTTTTGCCAAAAATGACCATGATCCGACATCAAATACCCGAGTTATGAGCATTCAAAGATGACCATGTAATATTTTCAGCATTAACAAAAAAATAAGATTTTTGGAGCTTCATAACTTGCATATCTCGGCCAAAATAAGTCCGATCTTTGAGTGGTATACCTTTTTAGACTCGTTAAGATCAGAATTATAGATTGCCATTTAAAAATGGCCATGCCAGCAAATTTCATTTTTTGCCAAAAATAATAAAAAAAGGAAAAAGTATTAACAAAAAAATAAGATTTTTGGAGCTTCATAACTTGCATATCTCGGCCAAAAAATAAGTCCGATCTTTGAGTGGTATACCTTTTTAGACTCGTTAAGATCAGAATTAATAGATTGCCATTTAAAAATGGCCATGCCAGCTAATTTAATTTTTTGCCAAAAATGACCATGATCCGACATCAAATACCCGAGTTATGAGCATTCAAAGATGACCATGTAATATTTTCAGCATTAACAAAAAAATAAGATTTTTGGAGCTTCATAACTTGCATATCTCGGCCAAAATAAGTCCGATCTTTGAGTGGTATACCTTTTTAGACTCGTTAAGATCAGAATTATAGATTGCCATTTAAAAATGGCCATGCCAGCAAATTTCATTTTTTGCCAAAAATGACCATGATCCGACATCAAATACCCGAGTTATGAGCATTCAAAGATGACCATGTAATATTTTCAGCATTAACAAAAAAATAAGATTTTTGGAGCTTCATAACTTGCATATCTCGGCCAAAATAAGTCCGATCTTTGAGTGGTATACCTTTTTAGACTCGTTAAGATCAGAATTATAGATTGCCATTTAAAAATGGCCATGCCAGAAAATTTAATTTTTTGCCAAAAATGACCATGATCCGACATCAAATACGCGAGTTATGAGCATTCAAAGATGACCATGTAATATTTTCAGCATTAACAAAAAAATTAGATTTTTGGAGCTTCATAACTTGCATATCTCGGCCAAAATAAGTCCGATCTTTGAGTAGTATACCTTTTTAGACTCGTTAAGATCAGAATTATAGATTGCCATTTAAAAATGGCCATGCCAGCAAATTTCATTTTTTGCCAAAAATGACCATGATCCGACATCAAATACCCGAGTTATGAGCATTCAAAGATGACCATGTAATATTTTCAGCATTAACAAAAAAATCAGATTTTTGGAGCTTCATAACTTGCATATCTCGGCCAAAATAAGTCCGATCTTTGAGTGGTATACCTTTTTAGACTCGTTAAGATCAGAGTTATAGATTGCCATTTAAAAATGGCCATGCCAGCAAATTTCATTTTTTGCCAAAAATGACCATGATCCGACATCAAATACGCGAGTTATGAGCATTCAAAGATGACCATGTAATATTTTCAGCATTAACAAAAAAATAAGATTTTTGGAGCTTCATAACTTGCATATCTCGGCCAAAATAAGTCCGATCTTTGAGTGGTATACCTTTTTAGACTCGTTAAGATCAGAATTATAGATTGCCATTTAAAAATGGCCATGCCAGCTAATTTCATTTTTTGCCAAAAATGACCATGATCCGACATCAAATACCCGAGCTATGAGCATTCAAAAATGACCATGTAATATTTTCAGCATTACCAAAAAAATAAGTTTTTTGGAGCTTCATAACTTGCATATCTCGGCCAAAATAAGTCCGATGTTTGAGTGGTATACCTTTTTAGACTCGTTAAGATCAGAATTATAGATTGCCATTTAAAAATGGCCATGCCAGCAAATTTAATTTTTTGCCAAAAATGACCATGATCCGACATCAAATACCCGAGTTATGAGCATTCAAAGATGACCATGTAATATTTTCAGCATTAACAAAAAAATAAGATTTTTGGAGCTTCATAACTTGCATATCTCGGCCAAAATAAGTCCGATCTTTGAGTGGTATACCTTTTTAGACTCGTTAAGATCAGAATTATAGATTGCCATTTAAAAATGGCCATGCCAGAAAATTTAATTTTTTGCCAAAAATGACCATGATCCGACATCAAATACGCGAGTTATGAGCATTCAAAGATGACCATGTAATATTTTCAGCATTAACAAAAAAATTAGATTTTTGGAGCTTCATAACTTGCATATCTCGGCCAAAATAAGTCCGATCTTTGAGTAGTATACCTTTTTAGACTCGTTAAGATCAGAGTTATAGATTGCCATTTAAAAATGGCCATGCCAGCAAATTTCATTTTTTGCCAAAAACGACCATGATCCGACATCAAATACCCGAGTTATGAGCATTCAAAAATGACCATGTAATATTTTCAGCATTAACAAAAATATAAGATTTTTGGAGCTTCATAACTTTCATATCTCGGCCAAAATAAGTCCGATCTTTGAGTGGTATACCTTTTTAGACTCGTTAAGATCAGAATTATAGATTGCCATTTAAAAATGGCCATGCCATTAAATTTCATTTTTTGCCAAAAATGTATTAACAAAAAAATAAGATTTTGGGAGCTTCATTACTTGCATATCTCGGCCAAAATAAGTCCGATCTTTGAGTGGTATACCTTTTTAGAATCGTTAAGATCAGACTAATAGATTGCCATTTAAAAATGGCCATGCCAGCTTATTTAATTGTTTGCCAAAAATGACCATGATCCGACATCAAATACCCGAGTTATGAGCATTCAAAGATGACCATGTAATATTTTCAGCATTAACAAAAAAATAAGATTTTTGGAGCTTCATAACTTGCATATCTCGGCCAAAATAAGTCCGATCTTTGAGTGGTATACCTTTTTAGACTCGTTAAGATCAGAATTATAGATTGCCATTTAAAAATGGCCATGCCAGCAAATTTCATTTTTTGCCAAAAATGACCATGATCCGACATCAAATACCCGAGTTATGAGCATTCAAAGATGACCATGTAATATTTTCAGCATTAACAAAAAAATAAGATTTTTGGAGCTTCATAACTTGCATATCTCGGCCAAAATAAGTCCGATCTTTGAGTGGTATACCTTTTTAGACTCGTTAAGATCAGAATTATAGATTGCCATTTAAAAATGGCCATGCCAGCAAATTTCATTTTTTGCCAAAAATGACCATGATCCGACATCAAATACCCGAGTTATGAGCATTCAAAGATGACCATGTAATATTTTCAGCATTAACAAAAAAATAAGATTTTTGGAGCTTCATAACTTGCATATCTCGGCCAAAATAAGTCCGATCTTTGAGTGGTATACCTTTTTAGACTCGTTAAGATCAGAATTATAGATTGCCATTTAAAAATGGCCATGCCAGCAAATTTCATTTTTTGCCAAAAATGACCATGATCCGACATCAAATACCCGAGTTATGAGCATTCAAAGATGACCATGTAATATTTTCAGCATTAACAAAAAAATAAGATTTTTGGAGCTTCATAACTTGCATATCTCGGCCAAAATAAGTCCGATCTTTGAGTGGTATACCTTTTTAGACTCGTTAAGATCAGAATTATAGATTGCCATTTAAAAATGGCCATGCCAGCAAATTTCATTTTTTGCCAAAAATGACCATGATCCGACATCAAATACCCGAGTTATGAGCATTCAAAGATGACCATGTAATATTTTCAGCATTAACAAAAAAATAAGATTTTTGGAGCTTCATAACTTGCATATCTCGGCCAAAATAAGTCCGATCTTTGAGTGGTATACCTTTTTAGACTCGTTAAGATCAGAATTATAGATTGCCATTTAAAAATGGCCATGCCAGCAAATTTCATTTTTTGCCAAAAATGACCATGATCCGACATCAAATACCCGAGTTATGAGCATTCAAAGATGACCATGTAATATTTTCAGCATTAACAAAAAAATAAGATTTTTGGAGCTTCATAACTTGCATATCTCGGCCAAAATAAGTCCGATCTTTGAGTGGTATACCTTTTTAGACTCGTTAAGATCAGAATTATAGATTGCCATTAAAAAATGGCCATGCCAGCTAATTTCATTTTTTGCCAAAAATGACCATGATCCGACATCAAATACCCGAGTTATGAGCATTCAAAAATGACCATGTAATATTTTCAGCATTAACAAAAATATAAGATTTTTGGAGCTTCATAACTTTCATATCTCGGCCAAAATAAGTCCGATCTTTGAGTGGTATACCTTTTTAGACTCGTAAAGATCAGAATTATAGATTGCCATTTAAAAATGGCCATGCCATTAAATTTCATTTTTTGCCAAAAATGCATTAACAAAAAAATAAGATTTTGGGAGCTTCATAACTTGCATATCTCGGCCAAAATAAGTCCGATCTTTGAGTGGTATACCTTTTTAGAATCGTTAAGATCAGAATTATAGATTGCCATTTAAAAATGGCCATGCCAGCTAATTTAATTGTTTGCCAAAAATGACCATGATCCGACATCAAATACCCGAGTTATGAGCATTCAAAGATGACCATGTAATATTTTCAGCATTAACAAAAAAATAAGATTTTTGGAGCTTCATAACTTGCATATCTCGGCCAAAATAAGTCCGATCTTTGAGTGGTATACCTTTTTAGACTCGTTAAGATCAGAATTATAGATTGCCATTTAAAAATGGCCATGCCAGCAAATTTCATTTTTTGCCAAAAATGACCATGATCCGACATCAAATACCCGAGTTATGAGCATTCAAAGATGACCATGTAATATTTTCAGCATTAACAAAAAAATAAGATTTTTGGAGCTTCATAACTTGCATATCTCGGCCAAAATAAGTCCGATCTTTGAGTGGTATACCTTTTTAGACTCGTTAAGATCAGAATTATAGATTGCCATTTAAAAATGGCCATGCCAGCTAATTTCATTTTTTGCCAAAAATGACCATGATCCGACATCAAATACCCGAGTTATGAGCATTCAAAAATGACCATGTAATATTTTCAGCATTAACAAAAATATAAGATTTTTGGAGCTTCATAACTTGCATATCTCGGCCAAAATAAGTCCGATCTTTGAGTGGTATACCTTTTTAGACTCGTTAAGATCAGAATTATAGATTGCCATTTAAAAATGGCCATGCCAGCAAATTTCATTTTTTACCAAAAATGACCACGATCCGACATCAAATACCCGAGTTATGAGCATTCAAAGATGACCATGTAATATTTTCAGCATTAACAAAAAAATAAGATTTTTGCAGCTTCATAACTTGCATATCTCGGCCAAAATAAGTCCGATCTTTGAGTGGTATACCTTTTTAGACTCGTTAAGATCAGAATTATAGATTGCCATTTAAAAATGGCCATGCCAGTTAATTTCATTTTTTGCCAAAAATGACCATGATCCGACATCAAATACCCGAGTTATGAGCATTCAAAGATGACCATGTAATATTTTCAGCATTAACAAAAAAATAAGATATTTGGAGCTTCATAACTTGCATATCTCGGCCAAAATAAGTCCGATCTTTGAGTGGTATACCTTTTTAGACTCGTTAAGATCAGAATTATAGATTGCCATTTAAAAATGGCCATGCCAGCAAATTTCATTTTTTTCCAAAAATGACCATGATCCGACATCAAATACCCGAGTTATGAGCATTCAAAGATGACCATGTAATATTTTCAGCATTAACAAAAAAATGCGATTTTTGGAGCTTCATAACTTGCATATCTCGGCCAAAATAAGTCCGATCTTTGAGTGGTATACCTTTTTAGACTCGTTAAGATCAGAATTAAAGATTGCCATTTAAAAATGGCCATGCCAGCAAATTTAATTTTTTGCCAAAAATGACCATGATCCGACATCAAATACCCGAGTTATGAGCATTCAAAGATGACCATGTAATATTTTCAGCATTAACAAAAAAATAAGATTTTTGGAGCTTCATAACTTGCATATCTCGGCCAAAATAAGTCCGATCTTTGAGTGGTATACCTTTTTAGACTCGTTAAGATCAGAATTATAGATTGCCATTTAAAAATGGCCATGCCAGCAAATTTCATTTTTTGCCAAAAATGACCATGATCCGACATCAAATACCCGAGTTATGAGCATTCAAAGATGACCATGTAATATTTTCAGCATTAACAAAAAAATAAGATTTTTGGAGCTTCATAACTTGCATATCTCGGCCAAAATAAGCCCGATCTTTGAGTGGTATACCTTTTTAGACTCGTTAAGATCAGAATTAAAGATTGCAATTTAAAAATGGCCATGCCAGCATATTTCATTTTTTGCCAAAAATGACCATGATCCGACATCAAATACTCGAGTTATGAGCATTCAAAGATGACCATGTAATATTTTCAGCATTAAAAAAAAAATAAGATTTTTGGAGCTTCATAACTTGCATATCTCGGCCAAAATAAGTCCGATCTTTGAGTGGTATACCTTTTTAGACTTGTTAAGATCAGAATTATAGATTGCCATTTAAAAATGGCCATGCCAGCAAATTTCATTTTTTGCCAAAAATGACCATGATCCGACATCAAATACCCGAGATATGAGCATTCAAAGATGACCATATAATATTTTCAGCATTAACAAAAAAATTAGATTTTTGGAGCTTCATAACTTGCATATCTCGGCCAAAATAAGTCCGATCTTTGAGTGGTATACCTTTTTAGACTCGTTAAGATCAGAATTATAGATTGCCATTTAAAAATGGCCATGCCAGCAAATTTCATTTTTTGCCAAAAATGACCATGATCCGACATCAAATACCCGAGTTATGAGCATTCAAAGATGACCATGTAATATTTTCAGCATTAACAAAAAAATAAGATTTTTGGAGCTTCATAACTTGCATATCTCGGCCAAAATAAGTCCGATCTTTGAGTGGTATACCTTTTTAGACTCGTTAAGATCAGAATTATAGATTGCCATTTAAAAATGGCCATGCCAGCAAATTTCATTTTTTGCCAAAAATGACCATGATCCGACATCAAATACCCGAGTTATGAGCATTCAAAGATGACCATGTAATATTTTCAGCATTAACAAAAAAATAAGATTTTTGGAGCTTCATAACTTGCATATCTCGGCCAAAATAAGTCCGATCTTTGAGTGGTATACCTTTTTAGACTCGTTAAGATCAGAATTATAGATTGCCATTTAAAAATGGCCATGCCAGCAAATTTAATTTTTTGCCAAAAATGACCATGATCCGACATCAAATACCCGAGTTATGAGCATTCAAAGATGACCATGTAATATTTTCAGCATTAACAAAAAAATAAGATTTTTGGAGCTTCATAACTTGCATATCTCGGCCAAAATAAGTCCGATCTTTGAGTGGTATACCTTTTTAGACTCGTTAAGATCAGAATTATAGATTGCCATTTAAAAATGGCCATGCCAGCAAATTTCATTTTTTGCCAAAAATGACCATGATCCGACATCAAATACCCGAGTTATGAGCATTCAAAGATGACCATGTAATATTTTCAGCATTAACAAAAAAATAAGATTTTTGGAGCTTCATAACTTGCATATCTCGGCCAAAATAAGTCCGATCTTTGAGTGGTATACCTTTTTAGACTCGTTAAGATCAGAATTATAGATTGCCATTTAAAAATGGCCATGCCAGCAAATTTCATTTTTTGCCAAAAATGACCATGATCCGACATCAAATACCCGAGTTATGAGCATTCAAAGATGACCATGTAATATTTTCAGCATTAACAAAAAAATAAGATTTTTGGAGCTTCATAACTTGCATATCTCGGCCAAAATAAGTCCGATCTTTGAGTGGTATACCTTTTTAGACTCGTTAAGATCAGAATTATAGATTGCCATTTAAAAATGGCCATGCCAGCAAATTTCATTTTTTGCCAAAAATGACCATGATCCGACATCAAATACCCGAGTTATGAGCATTCAAAGATGACCATGTAATATTTTCAGCATTAACAAAAAAATAAGATTTTTGGAGCTTCATAACTTGCATATCTCGGCCAAAATAAGTCCGATCTTTGAGTGGTATACCTTTTTAGACTCGTTAAGATCAGAATTATAGATTGCCATTTAAAAATGGCCATGCCAGCAAATTTCATTTTTTGCCAAAAATGACCATGATCCGACATCAAATACCCGAGTTATGAGCATTCAAAGATGACCATGTAATATTTTCAGCATTAACAAAAAAATAAGATTTTTGGAGCTTCATAACTTGCATATCTCGGCCAAAATAAGTCCGATCTTTGAGTGGTATACCTTTTTAGACTCGTTAAGATCAGAATTATAGATTGCCATTTAAAAATGGCCATGCCAGCATAATTTCATTTTTTGCCAAAAATGACCATGATCCGACATCAAATACCCGAGTTATGAGCATTCAAAGATGACCATGTAATATTTTCAGCATTAACAAAAAAATAAGATTTTTGGAGCTTCATAACTTGCATATCTCGGCCAAAATAAGTCCGATCTTTGAGTGGTATACCTTTTTAGACTCGTTAAGATCAGAATTATAGATTGCCATTTAAAAATGGCCATGCCAGCAAATTTCATTTTTTGCCAAAAATGACCATGATCCGACATCAAATACCCGAGTTATGAGCATTCAAAGATGACCATGTAATATTTTCAGCATTAACAAAAAAATAAGATTTTTGGAGCTTCATAACTTGCATATCTCGGCCAAAATAAGTCCGATCTTTGAGTGGTATACCTTTTTAGACTCGTTAAGATCAGAATTATAGATTGCCATTTAAAAATGGCCATGCCAGCAAATTTCATTTTTTGCCAAAAATGACCATGATCCGACATCAAATACCCGAGTTATGAGCATTCAAAGATGACCATGTAATATTTTCAGCATTAACAAAAAAATAAGATTTTTGGAGCTTCATAACTTGCATATCTCGGCCAAAATAAGTCCGATCTTTGAGTGGTATACCTTTTTAGACTCGTTAAGATCAGAATTATAGATTGCCATTTAAAAATGGCCATGCCAGCAAATTTCATTTTTTGCCAAAAATGACCATGATCCGACATCAAATACCCGAGTTATGAGCATTCAAAGATGACCATGTAATATTTTCAGCATTAACAAAAAAATAAGATTTTTGGAGCTTCATAACTTGCATATCTCGGCCAAAATAAGTCCGATCTTTGAGTGGTATACCTTTTTAGACTCGTTAAGATCAGAATTATAGATTGCCATTTAAAAATGGCCATGCCAGCAAATTTCATTTTTTGCCAAAAATGACCATGATCCGACATCAAATACCCGAGTTATGAGCATTCAAAGATGACCATGTAATATTTTCAGCATTAACAAAAAAATAAGATTTTTGGAGCTTCATAACTTGCATATCTCGGCCAAAATAAGTCCGATCTTTGAGTGGTATACCTTTTTAGACTCGTTAAGATCAGAATTATAGATTGCCATTTAAAAATGGCCATGCCAGCAAATTTCATTTTTTGCCAAAAATGACCATGATCCGACATCAAATACCCGAGTTATGAGCATTCAAAGATGACCATGTAATATTTTCAGCATTAACAAAAAAATAAGATTTTTGGAGCTTCATAACTTGCATATCTCGGCCAAAATAAGTCCGATCTTTGAGTGGTATACCTTTTTAGACTCGTTAAGATCAGAATTATAGATTGCCATTTAAAAATGGCCATGCCAGCAAATTTCATTTTTTGCCAAAAATGACCATGATCCGACATCAAATACCCGAGTTATGAGCATTCAAAGATGACCATGTAATATTTTCAGCATTAACAAAAAAATAAGATTTTTGGAGCTTCATAACTTGCATATCTCGGCCAAAATAAGTCCGATCTTTGAGTGGTATACCTTTTTAGACTCGTTAAGATCAGAATTATAGATTGCCATTTAAAAATGGCCATGCCAGCAAATTTCATTTTTTGCCAAAAATGACCATGATCCGACATCAAATACCCGAGTTATGAGCATTCAAAGATGACCATGTAATATTTTCAGCATTAACAAAAAAATAAGATTTTTGGAGCTTCATAACTTGCATATCTCGGCCAAAATAAGTCCGATCTTTGAGTGGTATACCTTTTTAGACTCGTTAAGATCAGAATTATAGATTGCCATTTAAAAATGGCCATGCCAGCAAATTTCATTTTTTGCCAAAAATGACCATGATCCGACATCAAATACCCGAGTTATGAGCATTCAAAGATGACCATGTAATATTTTCAGCATTAACAAAAAAATAAGATTTTTGGAGCTTCATAACTTGCATATCTCGGCCAAAATAAGTCCGATCTTTGAGTGGTATACCTTTTTAGACTCGTTAAGATCAGAATTATAGATTGCCATTTAAAAATGGCCATGCCAGCAAATTTCATTTTTTGCCAAAAATGACCATGATCCGACATCAAATACCCGAGTTATGAGCATTCAAAGATGACCATGTAATATTTTCAGCATTAACAAAAAAATAAGATTTTTGGAGCTTCATAACTTGCATATCTCGGCCAAAATAAGTCCGATCTTTGAGTGGTATACCTTTTTAGACTCGTTAAGATCAGAATTATAGATTGCCATTTAAAAATGGCCATGCCAGCAAATTTCATTTTTTGCCAAAAATGACCATGATCCGACATCAAATACCCGAGTTATGAGCATTCAAAGATGACCATGTAATATTTTCAGCATTAACAAAAAAATAAGATTTTTGGAGCTTCATAACTTGCATATCTCGGCCAAAATAAGTCCGATCTTTGAGTGGTATACCTTTTTAGACTCGTTAAGATCAGAATTATAGATTGCCATTTAAAAATGGCCATGCCAGCAAATTTCATTTTTTGCCAAAAATGACCATGATCCGACATCAAATACCCGAGTTATGAGCATTCAAAGATGACCATGTAATATTTTCAGCATTAACAAAAAAATAAGATTTTTGGAGCTTCATAACTTGCATATCTCGGCCAAAATAAGTCCGATCTTTGAGTGGTATACCTTTTTAGACTCGTTAAGATCAGAATTATAGATTGCCATTTAAAAATGGCCATGCCAGCAAATTTCATTTTTTGCCAAAAATGACCATGATCCGACATCAAATACCCGAGTTATGAGCATTCAAAGATGACCATGTAATATTTTCAGCATTAACAAAAAAATAAGATTTTTGGAGCTTCATAACTTGCATATCTCGGCCAAAATAAGTCCGATCTTTGAGTGGTATACCTTTTTAGACTCGTTAAGATCAGAATTATAGATTGCCATTTAAAAATGGCCATGCCAGCAAATTTCATTTTTTGCCAAAAATGACCATGATCCGACATCAAATACCCGAGTTATGAGCATTCAAAGATGACCATGTAATATTTTCAGCATTAACAAAAAAATAAGATTTTTGGAGCTTCATAACTTGCATATCTCGGCCAAAATAAGTCCGATCTTTGAGTGGTATACCTTTTTAGACTCGTTAAGATCAGAATTAAAGATTGCCATTTAAAAATGGCCATGCCAGCTAATTTCATTTTTTGCCAAAAATGACCATGATCCGACATCAAATACCCGAGCTATGAGCATTCAAAAATGACCATGTAATATTTTCAGCATTAACAAAAAAATAAGATTTTTGGAGCTTCATAACTTGCATATCTCGGCCAAAATAAGTCCGATCTTTGAGTGGTATACCTTTTTAGACTCGTTAAGATCAGAATTATAGATTGCCATTTAAAAATGGCCATGCCAGTAAATTTCATTTTTTGCCAAAAATGACCATGATCCGACATCAAATACCCGAGTTATGAGCATTCAAAGATGACCATGTAATATTTTCAGCATTAACAAAAAAATAAGATTTTTGGAGCTTCATAACTTGCATATCTCGGCCAAAATAAGTCCGATCTTTGAGTAGTATACCTTTTTAGACTCGTTAAGATCAGAGTTATAGATTGCCATTTAAAAATGGCCATGCCAGCAAATTTCATTTTTTGCCAAAAATGACCATGATCCGACATCAAATACCCGAGTTATGAGCATTCAAAGATGACCATGTAATATTTTCAGCATTAACAAAAAAATCAGATTTTTAGAGCTTCATAACTTGCATATCTCGGCCAAAATAAGTCCGATCTTTGAGTGGTATACCTTTTTAGACTCGTTAAGATCAGAATTATAGATTGTCATTTAAAAATGGCCATGCCAGCAAATTTCATTTTTTGCCAAAAATGACCATGATCCGACATCAAATACCCGAGTTATGAGCATTCAAAGATGACCATGTAATATTTTCAGCATTCACAAAAAAATAAGATTTTTGGAGCTTCATAACTTGCATGTCTCGGCCAAAATAAGTCCGATCTTTGAGTGGTATACCTTTTTAGACTCGTTAAGATCAGAATTATAGATTGCCATTTAAAAATGGCCATGCCAGCTAATTTCATTTTTTGCCAAAAATGACCATGATCCGACATCAAATACCCGAGTTATGAGCATTCAAAGATGACCATGTAATATTTTCAGCATTAACAAAAAAATAAGATTTTTGGAGCTTCATAACTTGCATATCTCGGCCAAAATAAGTCCGATGTTTGAGTGGTATACCTTTTTAGACTCGTTAAGATCAGAATTATAGATTGCCATTTAAAAATGGCCATGCCAGCAAATTTCATTTTTTGCCAAAAATGACCATGATCCGACATCAAATACCCGAGTTATGAGCATTCAAAGATGACCATGTAATATTTTCAGCATTAACAAAAAAATAAGATTTTTGGAGCTTCATAACTTGCATATCTCGGCCAAAATAAGTCCGATCTTTGAGTGGTATACCTTTTTAGACTCGTTAAGATCAGAATTATAGATTGCCATTTAAAAATGGCCATGCCAGCAAATTTCATTTTTTGCCAAAAATGACCATGATCCGACATCAAATACCCGAGTTATGAGCATTCAAAGATGACCATGTAATATTTTCAGCATTAACAAAAAAATTAGATTTTTGGAGCTTCATAACTTGCATATCTCGGCCAAAATAAGTCCGATCTTTGAGTGGTATACCTTTTTAGACTCGTTAAGATCAGAATTATAGATTGCCATTTAAAAATGGCCATGCCAGCAAATTTCATTTTTTGCCAAAAATGACCATGATCCGACATCAAATACCCGAGTTATGAGCATTCAAAGATGACCATGTAATATTTTCAGCATTAACAAAAAAATAAGATTTTTGGAGCTTCATAACTTGCATATCTCGGCCAAAATAAGTCCGATCTTTGAGTGGTATACCTTTTTAGACTCGTTAAGATCAGAATTATAGATTGCCATTTAAAAATGGCCATGCCAGCAAATTTCATTTTTTGCCAAAAATGACCATGATCCGACATCAAATACCCGAGTTATGAGCATTCAAAGATGACCATGTAATATTTTCAGCATTAACAAAAAAATAAGATTTTTGGAGCTTCATAACTTGCATATCTCGGCCAAAATAAGTCCGATCTTTGAGTGGTATACCTTTTTAGACTCGTTAAGATCAGAATTATAGATTGCCATTTAAAAATGGCCATGCCAGCAAATTTCATTTTTTGCCAAAAATGACCATGATCCGACATCAAATACCCGAGTTATGAGCATTCAAAGATGACCATGTAATATTTTCAGCATTAACAAAAAAATAAGATTTTTGGAGCTTCATAACTTGCATATCTCGGCCAAAATAAGTCCGATCTTTGAGTGGTATACCTTTTTAGACTCGTTAAGATCAGAATTATAGATTGCCATTTAAAAATGGCCATGCCAGCAAATTTCATTTTTTGCCAAAAATGACCATGATCCGACATCAAATACCCGAGTTATGAGCATTCAAAGATGACCATGTAATATTTTCAGCATTAACAAAAAAATAAGATTTTTGGAGCTTCATAACTTGCATATCTCGGCCAAAATAAGTCCGATCTTTGAGTGGTATACCTTTTTAGACTCGTTAAGATCAGAATTATAGATTGCCATTTAAAAATGGCCATGCCAGCAAATTTCATTTTTTGCCAAAAATGACCATGATCCGACATCAAATACCCGAGTTATGAGCATTCAAAGATGACCATGTAATATTTTCAGCATTAACAAAAAAATAAGATTTTTGGAGCTTCATAACTTGCATATCTCGGCCAAAATAAGTCCGATCTTTGAGTGGTATACCTTTTTAGACTCGTTAAGATCAGAATTATAGATTGCCATTTAAAAATGGCCATGCCAGCAAATTTCATTTTTTGCCAAAAATGACCATGATCC
This sequence comes from Drosophila maculinotata, assembly GCA_035045305.1. NCBI lineage: Eukaryota > Metazoa > Arthropoda > Insecta > Diptera > Drosophilidae > Drosophila > Drosophila maculinotata. Next base: position 14,756 of record JAWNPD010000395.1, read on the forward strand.
GACATCAAATACCCGAGTTATGAGCATTCAAAGATGACCATGTAATATTTTCAGCATTAACAAAAAAATAAGATTTTTGGAGCTTCATAACTTGCATATCTCGGCCAAAATAAGTCCGATCTTTGAGTGGTATACCTTTTTAGACTCGTTAAGATCAGAATTATAGATTGCCATTTAAAAATGGCCATGCCAGCAAATTTCATTTTTTGCCAAAAATGACCATGATCCGACATCAAATACCCGAGTTATGAGCATTCAAAGATGACCATGTAATATTTTCAGCATTAACAAAAAAATAAGATTTTTGGAGCTTCATAACTTGCATATCTCGGCCAAAATAAGTCCGATCTTTGAGTGGTATACCTTTTTAGACTCGTTAAGATCAGAATTATAGATTGCCATTTAAAAATGGCCATGCCAGCAAATTTCATTTTTTGCCAAAAATGACCATGATCCGACATCAAATACCCGAGTTATGAGCATTCAAAGATGACCATGTAATATTTTCAGCATTAACAAAAAAATAAGATTTTTGGAGCTTCATAACTTGCATATCTCGGCCAAAATAAGTCCGATCTTTGAGTGGTATACCTTTTTAGACTCGTTAAGATCAGAATTATAGATTGCCATTTAAAAATGGCCATGCCAGCAAATTTCATTTTTTGCCAAAAATGACCATGATCCGACATCAAATACCCGAGTTATGAGCATTCAAAGATGACCATGTAATATTTTCAGCATTAACAAAAAAATTAGATTTTTGGAGCTTCATAACTTGCATATCTCGGCCAAAATAAGTCCGATCTTTGAGTGGTATACCTTTTTAGACTCGTTAAGATCAGAATTATAGATTGCCATTTAAAAATGGCCATGCCAGCAAATTTCATTTTTTGCCAAAAATGACCATGATCCGACATCAAATACCCGAGTTATGAGCATTCAAAGATGACCATGTAATATTTTCAGCATTAACAAAAAAATAAGATTTTTGGAGCTTCATAACTTGCATATCTCGGCCAAAATAAGTCCGATCTTTGAGTGGTATACCTTTTTAGACTCGTTAAGATCAGAATTATAGATTGCCATTTAAAAATGGCCATGCCAGCAAATTTCATTTTTTGCCAAAAATGACCATGATCCGACATCAAATACCCGAGTTATGAGCATTCAAAGATGACCATGTAATATTTTCAGCATTAACAAAAAAATAAGATTTTTGGAGCTTCATAACTTGCATATCTCGGCCAAAATAAGTCCGATCTTTGAGTGGTATACCTTTTTAGACTCGTTAAGATCAGAATTATAGATTGCCATTTAAAAATGGCCATGCCAGCAAATTTCATTTTTTGCCAAAAATGACCATGATCCGACATCAAATACCCGAGTTATGAGCATTCAAAGATGACCATGTAATATTTTCAGCATTAACAAAAAAATAAGATTTTTGGAGCTTCATAACTTGCATATCTCGGCCAAAATAAGTCCGATCTTTGAGTGGTATACCTTTTTAGACTCGTTAAGATCAGAATTATAGATTGCCATTTAAAAATGGCCATGCCAGCAAATTTCATTTTTTGCCAAAAATGACCATGATCCGACATCAAATACCCGAGTTATGAGCATTCAAAGATGACCATGTAATATTTTCAGCATTAACAAAAAAATAAGATTTTTGGAGCTTCATAACTTGCATATCTCGGCCAAAATAAGTCCGATTTTTGAGTGGTATACCTTTTTAGACTCGTTAAGATCAGAATTATAGATTGCCATTTAAAAATGGCCATGCCAGCAAATTTCATTTTTTGCCAAAAATGACCATGATCCGACATCAAATACCCGAGTTATGAGCATTCAAAGATGACCATGTAATATTTTCAGCATTAACAAAAAAATAAGATTTTTGGAGCTTCATAACTTGCATATCTCGGCCAAAATAAGTCCGATCTTTGAGTGGTATACCTTTTTAGACTCGTTAAGATCAGAATTATAGATTGCCATTTAAAAATGGCCATGCCAGCAAATTTCATTTTTTGCCAAAAATGACCATGATCCGACATCAAATACCCGAGTTATGAGCATTCAAAGATGACCATGTAATATTTTCAGCATTAACAAAAAAATAAGATTTTTGGAGCTTCATAACTTGCATATCTCGGCCAAAATAAGTCCGATCTTTGAGTGGTATACCTTTTTAGACTCGTTAAGATCAGAATTATAGATTGCCATTTAAAAATGGCCATGCCAGCAAATTTCATTTTTTGCCAAAAATGACCATGATCCGACATCAAATACCCGAGTTATGAGCATTCAAAGATGACCATGTAATATTTTCAGCATTAACAAAAAAATAAGATTTTTGGAGCTTCATAACTTGCATATCTCGGCCAAAATAAGTCCGATCTTTGAGTGGTATACCTTTTTAGACTCGTTAAGATCAGAATTATAGATTGCCATTTAAAAATGGCCATGCCAGCAAATTTCATTTTTTGCCAAAAATGACCATGATCCGACATCAAATACCCGAGTTATGAGCATTCAAAGATGACCATGTAATATTTTCAGCATTAACAAAAAAATAAGATTTTTGGAGCTTCATAACTTGCATATCTCGGCCAAAATAAGTCCGATCTTTGAGTGGTATACCTTTTTAGACTCGTTAAGATCAGAATTATAGATTGCCATTTAAAAATGGCCATGCCAGCAAATTTCATTTTTTGCCAAAAATGACCATGATCCGACATCAAATACCCGAGTTATGAGCATTCAAAGATGACCATGTAATATTTTCAGCATTAACAAAAAAATAAGATTTTTGGAGCTTCATAACTTGCATATCTCGGCCAAAATAAGTCCGATCTTTGAGTGGTATACCTTTTTAGACTCGTTAAGATCAGAATTATAGATTGCCATTTAAAAATGGCCATGCCAGCAAATTTCATTTTTTGCCAAAAATGACCATGATCCGACATCAAATACCCGAGTTATGAGCATTCAAAGATAACCATGTAATATATTCAGCATTAACAAAAAAATAAGATTTTTGGAGCTTCATAACTTGCATATCTCGGCCAAAATAAGTCCGATTTTTGGGTGGTATACCTTTTTAGACTCGTTAAGATCAGAATTATAGATTGCCATTTAAAAATGGCCATGCCAGCAAATTTCTTTTTTTGCCAAAAATGACCATGATCCGACATCAAATACCCGAGTTATGAGCATTCAAAGATGACCATGTAATATTTTCAGCATTAACAAAAAAATAAGATTTTTGGAGCTTCATAACTTGCATATCTCGGCCAAAATAAGTCCGATCTTTGAGTGGTATACCTTTTTAGACTCGTTAAGATCAGAATTATAGATTGCCATTTAAAAATGGCCATGCCAGCAAATTTAATTTTTTGCCAAAAATGACCATGATCCGACATCAAATACCCGAGTTATGAGCATTCAAAGATGACCATGTAATATTTTCAGCATTAACAAAAAAATAAGATTTTTGGAGCTTCATAACTTGCATATCTCGGCCAAAATAAGTCCGATCTTTGAGTGGTATACCTTTTTAGACTCGTTAAGATCAGAATTATAGATTGCCATTTAAAAATGGCCATGCCAGCAAATTTCATTTTTTGCCAAAAATGACCATGATCCGACATCAAATACCCGAGTTATGAGCATTCAAAGATGACCATGTAATATTTTCAGCATTAACAAAAAAATAAGATTTTTGGAGCTTCATAACTTGCATATCTCGGCCAAAATAAGTCCGATCTTTGAGTGGTATACCTTTTTAGACTCGTTAAGATCAGAATTATAGATTGCCATTTAAAAATGGCCATGCCAGCAAATTTCATTTTTTGCCAAAAATGACCATGATCCGACATCAAATACCCGAGTTATGAGCATTCAAAGATGACCATGTAATATTTTCAGCATTAACAAAAAAATAAGATTTTTGGAGCTTCATAACTTGCATATCTCGGCCAAAATAAGTCCGATCTTTGAGTGGTATACCTTTTTAGACTCGTTAAGATCAGAATTATAGATTGCCATTTAAAAATGGCCATGCCAGCAAATTTCATTTTTTGCCAAAAATGACCATGATCCGACATCAAATACCCGAGTTATGAGCATTCAAAGATGACCATGTAATATTTTCAGCATTAACAAAAAAATAAGATTTTTGGAGCTTCATAACTTGCATATCTCGGCCAAAATAAGTCCGATCTTTGAGTGGTATACCTTTTTAGACTCGTTAAGATCAGAATTATAGATTGCCATTTAAAAATGGCCATGCCAGCAAATTTCATTTTTTGCCAAAAATGACCATGATCCGACATCAAATACCCGAGTTATGAGCATTCAAAGATGACCATGTAATATTTTCAGCATTAACAAAAAAATAAGATTTTTGGAGCTTCATAACTTGCATATCTCGGCCAAAATAAGTCCGATCTTTGAGTGGTATACCTTTTTAGACTCGTTAAGATCAGAATTATAGATTGCCATTTAAAAATGGCCATGCCAGCAAATTTCATTTTTTGCCAAAAATGACCATGATCCGACATCAAATACCCGAGTTATGAGCATTCAAAGATGACCATGTAATATTTTCAGCATTAACAAAAAAATAAGATTTTTGGAGCTTCATAACTTGCATATCTCGGCCAAAATAAGTCCGATCTTTGAGTGGTATACCTTTTTAGACTCGTTAAGATCAGAATTATAGATTGCCATTTAAAAATGGCCATGCCAGCAAATTTCATTTTTTGCCAAAAATGACCATGATCCGACATCAAATACCGATTATGAGTATTCAAAGATGACCATGTAATATTTTCAGCATTAACAAAAAAATAAGATTTTTGGAGCTTCATAACTTGCATATCTCGGCCAAAATAAGTCCGATCTTTGAGTGGTATACCTTTTTAGACTCGTTAAGATCAGAATTATAGATTGCCATTTAAAAATGGCCATGCCAGCAAATTTCATTTTTTGCCAAAAATGACCATGATCCGACATCAAATACCCGAGTTATGAGCATTCAAAGATGACCATGTAATATTTTCAGCATTAACAAAAAAATAAGATTTTTGGAGCTTCATAACTTGCATATCTCGGCCAAAATAAGTCCGATCTTTGAGTGGTATACCTTTTTAGACTCGTTAAGATCAGAATTATAGATTGCCATTTAAAAATGGCCATGCCAGCAAATTTCATTTTTTGCCAAAAATGACCATGATCCGACATCAAATACCCGAGTTATGAGCATTCAAAGATAACCATGTAATATATTCAGCATTAACAAAAAAATAAGATTTTTGGAGCTTCATAACTTGCATATCTCGGCCAAAATAAGTCCGATTTTTGGGTGGTATACCTTTTTAGACTCGTTAAGATCAGAATTATAGATTGCCATTTAAAAATGGCCATGCCAGCAAATTTCTTTTTTTGCCAAAAATGACCATGATCCGACAGCAAATACCCGAGTTATGAGCATTCAAAGATGACCATGTAATATTTTCAGCATTAACAAAAAAATAAGATTTTTGGAGCTTTATAACTTGCATATCTCGGCCAAAATAAGTCCGATCTTTGAGTGGTATACCTTTTTAGACTCGTTAAGATCAGAATTATAGATTGCCATTTAAAAATGGCCATGCCAGCAAATTTAATTTTTTGCCAAAAATGACCATGATCCGACATCAAATACCCGAGTTATGAGCATTCAAAGATGACCATGTAATATTTTCAGCATTAACAAAAAAATAAGATTTTTGGAGCTTCATAACTTGCATATCTCGGCCAAAATAAGTCCGATCTTTGAGTGGTATACCTTTTTAGACTCGTTAAGATCAGAATTATAGATTGACATTTAAAAATGGCCATGCCAGCAAATTTCATTTTTTGCCAAAAATGACCATGATCCGACATCAAATACCCGAGTTATGAGCATTCAAAGATGACCATGTAATATTTTCAGCATTAACAAAAAAATAAGATTTTTGGAGCTTCATAACTTGCATATCTCGGCCAAAATAAGTCCGATCTTTGAGTGGTATACCTTTTTAGACTCGTTAAGATCAGAATTATAGATTGCCATTTAAAAATGGCCATGCCAGCAAATTTCATTTTTTGCCAAAAATGACCATGATCCGACATCAAATACCCGAGTTATGAGCATTCAAAGATGACCATGTAATATTTTCAGCATTAACAAAAAAATAAGATTTTTGGAGCTTCATAACTTGCATATCTCGGCCAAAATAAGTCCGATCTTTGAGTGGTATACCTTTTTAGACTCGTTAAGATCAGAATTATAGATTGCCATTTAAAAATGGCCATGCCAGCAAATTTCATTTTTTGCCAAAAATGACCATGATCCGACATCAAATACCCGAGTTATGAGCATTCAAAGATGACCATGTAATATTTTCAGCATTAACAAAAAAATAAGATTTTTGGAGCTTCATAACTTGCATATCTCGGCCAAAATAAGTCCGATTTTTGAGTGGTATACCTATTTAGACTCGTTAAGATCAGAATTATAGATTGCCATTTTAAAATGGCCATGCCAGCAAATTTCATTTTTTGCCAAAAATGACCATGATCCGACATCAAATACCCGAGCTATGAGCATTCAAAGATGACCATGTAATATTTTCAGCATTAACAAAAAAATAAGATTTTTGGAGCTTCATAACTTGCATATCTCGGCCAAAATAAGTCCGATTTTTGGGTGGTATACCTATTTAGACTCGTTAAGATCAGAATTATAGATTGCCATTTAAAAATGGCCATGCCAGCAAATTTCATTTTTTGCCAAAAATGACCATGATCCGACATCAAATACCCGAGCTATGAGCATTCAAAGATGACCATGTAATATTTTCAGCATTAACAAAAAAATAAGATTTTTGGAGCTTCATAACTTGCATATCTCGGCCAAAATAAGTCCGATTTTTGAGTGGTATACCTTTTTAGACTCGTTAAGATCAGAATTATAGATTGCCATTTAAAAATGGCCATGCCAGCAAATTTCATTTTTTGCCAAAAATGACCATGATCCGACATCAAATACCCGAGTTATGAGCATTCAAAGATGACCATGTAATATTTTCAGCATTAACAAAAAAATAAGATTTTTGGAGCTTCATAACTTGCATATCTCGGCCAAAATAAGTCCGATTTTTGAGTGGTATACCTATTTAGACTCGTTAAGATCAGAATTATAGATTGCCATTTAAAAATGGCCATGCCAGCAAATTTCTTTTTTTGCCAAAAATGACCATGATCCGACATCAAATACCCGAGTTATGAGCATTCAAAGATGACCATGTAATATTTTCAGCATTAACAAAAAAATAAGATTTTTGGAGCTTTATAACTTGCATATCTCGGCCAAAATAAGTCCGATCTTTGAGTGGTATACCTTTTTAGACTCGTTAAGATCAGAATTATAGATTGCCATTTAAAAATGGCCATGCCAGCAAATTTCATTTTTTGCCAAAAATGACCATGATCCGACATCAAATACCCGAGTTATGAGCATTCAAAGATGACCATGTAATATTTTCAGCATTAACAAAAAAATAAGATTTTTGGAGCTTCATAACTTGCATATCTCGGCCAAAATAAGTCCGATCTTTGAGTGGTATACCTTTTTAGACTCGTTAAGATCAGAATTATAGATTGCCATTTAAAAATGGCCATGCCAGCAAATTTCATTTTTTGCCAAAAATGACCATGATCCGACATCAAATACCCGAGTTATGAGCATTCAAAGATGACCATGTAATATTTTCAGCATTAACAAAAAAATAAGATTTTTGGAGCTTCATAACTTGCATATCTCGGCCAAAATAAGTCCGATCTTTGAGTGGTATACCTTTTTAGACTCGTTAAGATCAGAATTATAGATTGCCATTTAAAAATGGCCATGCCAGCAAATTTCATTTTTTGCCAAAAATGACCATGATCCGACATCAAATACCCGAGTTATGAGCATTCAAAGATGACCATGTAATATTTTCAGCATTAACAAAAAAATAAGATTTTTGGAGCTTCATAACTTGCATATCTCGGCCAAAATAAGTCCGATCTTTGAGTGGTATACCTTTTTAGACTCGTTAAGATCAGAATTATAGATTGCCATTTAAAAATGGCCATGCCAGCAAATTTCATTTTTTGCCAAAAATGACCATGATCCGACATCAAATACCCGAGTTATGAGCATTCAAAGATGACCATGTAATATTTTCAGCATTAACAAAAAAATAAGATTTTTGGAGCTTCATAACTTGCATATCTCGGCCAAAATAAGTCCGATCTTTGAGTGGTATACCTTTTTAGACTCGTTAAGATCAGAATTATAGATTGCCATTTAAAAATGGCCATGCCAGCAAATTTCATTTTTTGCCAAAAATGACCATGATCCGACATCAAATACCCGAGTTATGAGCATTCAAAGATGACCATGTAATATTTTCAGCATTAACAAAAAAATAAGATTTTTGGAGCTTCATAACTTGCATATCTCGGCCAAAATAAGTCCGATCTTTGAGTGGTATACCTTTTTAGACTCGTTAAGATCAGAATTATAGATTGCCATTTAAAAATGGCCATGCCAGCAAATTTCATTTTTTGCCAAAAATGACCATGATCCGACATCAAATACCCGAGTTATGAGCATTCAAAGATGACCATGTAATATTTTCAGCATTAACAAAAAAATAAGATTTTTGGAGCTTCATAACTTGCATATCTCGGCCAAAATAAGTCCGATCTTTGAGTGGTATACCTTTTTAGACTCGTTAAGATCAGAATTATAGATTGCCATTTAAAAATGGCCATGCCAGCAAATTTCATTTTTTGCCAAAAATGACCATGATCCGACATCAAATACCCGAGTTATGAGCATTCAAAGATGACCATGTAATATTTTCAGCATTAACAAAAAAATAAGATTTTTGGAGCTTCATAACTTGCATATCTCGGCCAAAATAAGTCCGATCTTTGAGTGGTATACCTTTTTAGACTCGTTAAGATCAGAATTATAGATTGCCATTTAAAAATGGCCATGCCAGCAAATTTCATTTTTTGCCAAAAATGACCATGATCCGACATCAAATACCCGAGTTATGAGCATTCAAAGATGACCATGTAATATTTTCAGCATTAACAAAAAAATAAGATTTTTGGAGCTTCATAACTTGCATATCTCGGCCAAAATAAGTCCGATCTTTGAGTGGTATACCTTTTTAGACTCGTTAAGATCAGAATTATAGATTGCCATTTAAAAATGGCCATGCCAGCAAATTTCATTTTTTGCCAAAAATGACCATGATCCGACATCAAATACCCGAGTTATGAGCATTCAAAGATGACCATGTAATATTTTCAGCATTAACAAAAAAATAAGATTTTTGGAGCTTCATAACTTGCATATCTCGGCCAAAATAAGTCCGATCTTTGAGTGGTATACCTTTTTAGACTCGTTAAGATCAGAATTATAGATTGCCATTTAAAAATGGCCATGCCAGCAAATTTCATTTTTTGCCAAAAATGACCATGATCCGACATCAAATACCCGAGTTATGAGCATTCAAAGATGACCATGTAATATTTTCAGCATTAACAAAAAAATAAGATTTTTGGAGCTTCATAACTTGCATATCTCGGCCAAAATAAGTCCGATCTTTGAGTGGTATACCTTTTTAGACTCGTTAAGATCAGAATTATAGATTGCCATTTAAAAATGGCCATGCCAGCAAATTTCATTTTTTGCCAAAAATGACCATGATCCGACATCAAATACCCGAGTTATGAGCATTCAAAGATGACCATGTAATATTTTCAGCATTAACAAAAAAATAAGATTTTTGGAGCTTCATAACTTGCATATCTCGGCCAAAATAAGTCCGATCTTTGAGTGGTATACTTTTTTAGACTCGTTAAGATCAGAATTAAAGATTGCCATTTAAAAATGGCCATGCCAGCTAATTTAATTTTTTGCCAAAAATGACCATGATCCGACCATGATAAAATAAGTCCGATCTTTGAGTGGTATACCTTTTTAGACTCGTTAAGATCAGAATTAAAGATTGCCATTTAAAAATGGCCATGCCAGCTAATTTAATTTTTTGCCAAAAATGACCATGATCCGACATCAAATACCCGAGCTATGAGCATTCAAAAATGACCATGTTATATTTTCAGCATTAACAAAAAAATAAGATTTTTGGAGCTTCATAACTTGCATATCTCGGCCAAAATAAGTCCGATCTTTGAGTGGTATACCTTTTTAGACTCGTTAAGATCAGAGTTATAGATTGCCATTTAAAAATGGCCATGCCAGCAAATTTCATTTTTTGCCAAAAATGACCATGATCCGACATCAAATACCCGAGTTATGAGCATTCAAAGATGACCATGTAATATTTTCAGCATTAACAAAAAAATCAGATTTTTGGAGCTTCATAACTTGCATATCTCGGCCAAAATAAGTCCGATCTTTGAGTGGTATACCTTTTTAGACTCGTTAAGATCAGAATTATAGATTGCCATTTAAAAATGGCCATGCCAGCAAATTTCATTTTTTGCCAAAAATGACCATGATCCGACATCAAATACCCGAGTTATGAGCATTCAAAGATGACCATGTAATATTTTCAGCATTAACAAAAAAATAAGATTTTTGGAGCTTCATAACTTGCATATCTCGGCCAAAATAAGTCCGATCTTTGAGTGGTATACCTTTTTAGACTCGTTAAGATCAGAATTATAGATTGCCATTTAAAAATGGCCATGCCAGCAAATTTCATTTTTTGCCAAAAATGACCATGATCCGACATCAAATACCCGAGTTATGAGCATTCAAAAATGACCATGTAATATTTTCAGCATTAACAAAAAAATAAGATTTTTGGAGCTTCATAACTTGCATATCTCGGCCAAAATAAGTCCGATCTTTGAGTGGTATACCTTTTTAGACTCGTTAAGATCAGAATTATAGATTGCCATTTAAAAATGGCCATGCCAGCAAATTTCATTTTTTGCCAAAAATGACCATGATCCGACATCAAATACCCGAGTTATGAGCATTCAAAGATGACCATGTAATATTTTCAGCATTAACAAAAAAATAAGATTTTTGGAGCTTCATAACTTGCATATCTCGGCCAAAATAAGTCCGATCTTTGAGTGGTATACCTTTTTAGACTCGTTAAGATCAGAATTATAGATTGCCATTTAAAAATGGCCATGCCAGCAAATTTCATTTTTTGCCAAAAATGACCATGATCCGACATCAAATACCCGAGTTATGAGCATTCAAAGATGACCATGTAATATTTTCAGCATTAACAAAAAAATAAGATTTTTGGAGCTTCATAACTTGCATATCTCGGCCAAAATAAGTCCGATCTTTGAGTGGTATACCTTTTTAGACTCGTTAAGATCAGAATTATAGATTGCCATTTAAAAATGGCCATGCCAGCAAATTTCATTTTTTGCCAAAAATGACCATGATCCGACATCAAATACCCGAGTTATGAGCATTCAAAGATGACCATGTAATATTTTCAGCATTAACAAAAAAATAAGATTTTTGGAGCTTCATAACTTGCATATCTCGGCCAAAATAAGTCCGATCTTTGAGTGGTATACCTTTTTAGACTCGTTAAGATCAGAATTATAGATTGCCATTTAAAAATGGCCATGCCAGCAAATTTCATTTTTTGCCAAAAATGACCATGATCCGACATCAAATACCCGAGTTATGAGCATTCAAAGATGACCATGTAATATTTTCAGCATTAACAAAAAAATAAGATTTTTGGAGCTTCATAACTTGCATATCTCGGCCAAAATAAGTCCGATCTTTGAGTGGTATACCTTTTTAGACTCGTTAAGATCAGAATTATAGATTGCCATTTAAAAATGGCCATGCCAGCAAATTTCATTTTTTGCCAAAAATGACCATGATCCGACATCAAATACCCGAGTTATGAGCATTCAAAGATGACCATGTAATATTTTCAGCATTAACAAAAAAATAAGATTTTTGGAGCTTCATAACTTGCATATCTCGGCCAAAATAAGTCCGATCTTTGAGTGGTATACCTTTTTAGACTCGTTAAGATCAGAATTATAGATTGCCATTTAAAAATGGCCATGCCAGCAAATTTCATTTTTTGCCAAAAATGACCATGATCCGACATCAAATACCCGAGTTATGAGCATTCAAAGATGACCATGTAATATTTTCAGCATTAACAAAAAAATAAGATTTTTGGAGCTTCATAACTTGCATATCTCGGCCAAAATAAGTCCGATCTTTGAGTGGTATACCTTTTTAGACTCGTTAAGATCAGAATTATAGATTGCCATTTAAAAATGGCCATGCCAGCAAATTTCATTTTTTGCCAAAAATGACCATGATCCGACATCAAATACCCGAGTTATGAGCATTCAAAGATGACCATGTAATATTTTCAGCATTAACAAAAAAATAAGATTTTTGGAGCTTCATAACTTGCATATCTCGGCCAAAATAAGTCCGATCTTTGAGTGGTATACCTTTTTAGACTCGTTAAGATCAGAATTATAGATTGCCATTTAAAAATGGCCATGCCAGCAAATTTCATTTTTTGCCAAAAATGACCATGATCCGACATCAAATACCCGAGTTATGAGCATTCAAAGATGACCATGTAATATTTTCAGCATTAACACAAAAATAAGATTTTTGGAGCTTCATAACTTGCATATCTCGGCCAAAATAAGTCCGATCTTTGAGTGGTATACTTTTTTAGACTCGTTAAGATCAGAATTAAAGATTGCCATTTAAAAATGGCCATGCCAGCTAATTTAATTTTTTGCCAAAAATGACCATGATCCGACCATGATAAAATAAGTCCGATCTTTGAGTGGTATACCTTTTTAGACTCGTTAAGATCAGAATTAAAGATTGCCATTTAAAAATGGCCATGCCAGCTAATTTAATTTTTTGCCAAAAATGACCATGATCCGACATCAAATACCCGAGTTATGAGCATTCAAAAATGACCATGTAATATTTTCAGCATTAACAAAAAAATAAGATTTTTGGAGCTTCATAACTTGCATATCTCGGCCAAAATAAGTCCGATCTTTGAGTGGTATACCTTTTTAGACTCGTTAAGATCAGAATTATAGATTGCCATTTAAAAATGGCCATGCCAGCAAATTTCATTTTTTGCCAAAAATGACCATGATCCGACATCAAATACCCGAGTTATGAGCATTCAAAGATGACCATGTAATATTTTCAGCATTAACAAAAAAATCAGATTTTTGGAGCTTCATAACTTGCATATCTCGGCCAAAATAAGTCCGATCTTTGAGTGGTATACCTTTTTAGACTCGTTAAGATCAGAATTATAGATTGCCATTTAAAAATGGCCATGCCAGCAAATTTCATTTTTTGCCAAAAATGACCATGATCCGACATCAAATACCCGAGTTATGAGCATTCAAAGATGACCATGTAATATTTTCAGCATTAACAAAAAAATAAGATTTTTGGAGCTTCATAACTTGCATATCTCGGCCAAAATAAGTCCGATCTTTGAGTGGTATACCTTTTTAGACTCGTTAAGATCAGAATTATAGATTGCCATTTAAAAATGGCCATGCCAGCAAATTTCATTTTTTGCCAAAAATGACCATGATCCGACATCAAATACCCGAGTTATGAGCATTCAAAAATGACCATGTAATATTTTCAGCATTAACAAAAAAATAAGATTTTTGGAGCTTCATAACTTGCATATCTCGGCCAAAATAAGTCCGATCTTTGAGTGGTATACCTTTTTAGACTCGTTAAGATCAGAATTATAGATTGCCATTTAAAAATGGCCATGCCAGCAAATTTAATTTTTTGCCAAAAATGACCATGATCCGACATCAAATACCCGAGTTATGAGCATTCAAAGATGACCATGTAATATTTTCAGCATTAACAAAAAAATAAGATTTTTGGAGCTTCATAACTTGCATATCTCGGCCAAAATAAGTCCGATCTTTGAGTGGTATACCTTTTTAGACTCGTTAAGATCAGAATTATAGATTGCCATTTAAAAATGGCCATGCCAGCAAATTTCATTTTTTGCCAAAAATGACCATGATCCGACATCAAATACCCGAGTTATGAGCATTCAAAGATGACCATGTAATATTTTCAGCATTAACAAAAAAATTAGATTTTTGGAGCTTCATAACTTGCATATCTCGGCCAAAATAAGTCCGATCTTTGAGTGGTATACCTTTTTAGACTCGTTAAGATCAGAGTTATAGATTGCCATTTAAAAATGGCCATGCCAGCAAATTTCATTTTTTGCCAAAAATGACCATGATCCGACATCAAATACCCGAGTTATGAGCATTCAAAAATGACCATGTAATATTTTCAGCATTAACAAAAAAATGCGATTTTTGGAGCTTCATAACTTGCATATCTCGGCCAAAATAAGTCCGATCTTTGAGTGGTATACCTTTTTAGACTCGTTAAGATCAGAATTATAGATTGCCATTTAAAAATGGCCATGCCAGCAAATTTCATTTTTTGCCAAAAATGACCATGATCCGACATCAAATACCCGAGTTATGAGCATTCAAAGATGACCATGTAATATTTTCAGCATTAACAAAAAAATAAGATTTTTGGAGCTTCATAACTTGCATATCTCGGCCAAAATAAGTCCGATCTTTGAGTGGTATACCTTTTTAGACTCGTTAAGATCAGAATTATAGATTGCCATTTAAAAATGGCCATGCCAGCAAATTTCATTTTTTGCCAAAAATGACCATGATCCGACATCAAATACCCGAGTTATGAGCATTCAAAGATGACCATGTAATATTTTCAGCATTAACAAAAAAATAAGATTTTTGGAGCTTCATAACTTGCATATCTCGGCCAAAATAAGTCCGATCTTTGAGTGGTATACCTTTTTAGACTCGTTAAGATCAGAATTATAGATTGCCATTTAAAAATGGCCATGCCAGCAAATTTCATTTTTTGCCAAAAATGACCATGATCCGACATCAAATACCCGAGTTATGAGCATTCAAAGATGACCATGTAATATTTTCAGCATTAACAAAAAAATAAGATTTTTGGAGCTTCATAACTTGCATATCTCGGCCAAAATAAGTCCGATCTTTGAGTGGTATACCTTTTTAGACTCGTTAAGATCAGAATTATAGATTGCCATTTAAAAATGGCCATGCCAGCAAATTTCATTTTTTGCCAAAAATGACCATGATCCGACATCAAATACCCGAGTTATGAGCATTCAAAGATGACCATGTAATATTTTCAGCATTAACAAAAAAATAAGATTTTTGGAGCTTCATAACTTGCATATCTCGGCCAAAATAAGTCCGATCTTTGAGTGGTATACCTTTTTAGACTCGTTAAGATCAGAATTATAGATTGCCATTTAAAAATGGCCATGCCAGCAAATTTCATTTTTTGCCAAAAATGACCATGATCCGACATCAAATACCCGAGTTATGAGCATTCAAAGATGACCATGTAATATTTTCAGCATTAACAAAAAAATAAGATTTTTGGAGCTTCATAACTTGCATATCTCGGCCAAAATAAGTCCGATCTTTGAGTGGTATACCTTTTTAGACTCGTTAAGATCAGAATTATAGATTGCCATTTAAAAATGGCCATGCCAGCAAATTTCATTTTTTGCCAAAAATGACCATGATCCGACATCAAATACCCGAGTTATGAGCATTCAAAGATGACCATGTAATATTTTCAGCATTAACAAAAAAATAAGATTTTTGGAGCTTCATAACTTGCATATCTCGGCCAAAATAAGTCCGATCTTTGAGTGGTATACCTTTTTAGACTCGTTAAGATCAGAATTATAGATTGCCATTTAAAAATGGCCATGCCAGCAAATTTCATTTTTTGCCAAAAATGACCATGATCCGACATCAAATACCCGAGTTATGAGCATTCAAAGATGACCATGTAATATTTTCAGCATTAACAAAAAAATAAGATTTTTGGAGCTTCATAACTTGCATATCTCGGCCAAAATAAGTCCGATCTTTGAGTGGTATACCTTTTTAGACTCGTTAAGATCAGAATTATAGATTGCCATTTAAAAATGGCCATGCCAGCAAATTTCATTTTTTGCCAAAAATGACCATGATCCGACATCAAATACCCGAGTTATGAGCATTCAAAGATGACCATGTAATATTTTCAGCATTAACAAAAAAATAAGATTTTTGGAGCTTCATAACTTGCATATCTCGGCCAAAATAAGTCCGATCTTTGAGTGGTATACCTTTTTAGACTCGTTAAGATCAGAATTATAGATTGCCATTTAAAAATGGCCATGCCAGCAAATTTCATTTTTTGCCAAAAATGACCATGATCCGACATCAAATACCCGAGTTATGAGCATTCAAAGATGACCATGTAATATTTTCAGCATTAACAAAAAAATAAGATTTTTGGAGCTTCATAACTTGCATATCTCGGCCAAAATAAGTCCGATCTTTGAGTGGTATACCTTTTTAGACTCGTTAAGATCAGAATTATAGATTGCCATTTAAAAATGGCCATGCCAGCAAATTTCATTTTTTGCCAAAAATGACCATGATCCGACATCAAATACCCGAGTTATGAGCATTCAAAGATGACCATGTAATATTTTCAGCATTAACAAAAAAATCAGATTTTTAGAGCTTCATAACTTGCATATCTCGGCCAAAATAAGTCCGATCTTTGAGTGGTATACCTTTTTAGACTCGTTAAGATCAGAATTATAGATTGCCATTTAAAAATGGCCATGCCAGCAAATTTCATTTTTTGCCAAAAATGACCATGATCCGACATCAAATACCCGAGTTATGAGCATTCAAAGATGACCATGTAATATTTTCAGCATTCACAAAAAAATAAGATTTTTGGAGCTTCATAACTTGCATGTCTCGGCCAAAATAAGTCCGATCTTTGAGTGGTATACCTTTTTAGACTCGTTAAGATCAGAATTATAGATTGCCATTTAAAAATGGCCATGCCAGCTAATTTCATTTTTTGCCAAAAATGACCATGATCCGACATCAAATACCCGAGCTATGAGCATTCAAAAATGACCATGTAAT
This sequence comes from Drosophila maculinotata, assembly GCA_035045305.1. Taxonomy (NCBI): domain Eukaryota; kingdom Metazoa; phylum Arthropoda; class Insecta; order Diptera; family Drosophilidae; genus Drosophila; species Drosophila maculinotata. The sequence goes on from JAWNPD010000395.1 coordinate 31,934, forward strand.
ATTTTCAGCATTAACAAAAAAATAAGATTTTTGGAGCTTCATAACTTGCATATCTCGGCCAAAATAAGTCCGATGTTTGAGTGGTATACCTTTTTAGACTCGTTAAGATCAGAATTATAGATTGCCATTTAAAAATGGCCATGCCAGCAAATTTAATTTTTTGCCAAAAATGACCATGATCCGACATCAAATACCCGAGTTATGAGCATTCAAAGATGACCATGTAATATTTTCAGCATTAACAAAAAAATAAGATTTTTGGAGCTTCATAACTTGCATATCTCGGCCAAAATAAGTCCGATCTTTGAGTGGTATACCTTTTTAGACTCGTTAAGATCAGAATTATAGATTGCCATTTAAAAATGGCCATGCCAGAAAATTTAATTTTTTGCCAAAAATGACCATGATCCGACATCAAATACGCGAGTTATGAGCATTCAAAGATGACCATGTAATATTTTCAGCATTAACAAAAAAATTAGATTTTTGGAGCTTCATAACTTGCATATCTCGGCCAAAATAAGTCCGATCTTTGAGTAGTATACCTTTTTAGACTCGTTAAGATCAGAGTTATAGATTGCCATTTAAAAATGGCCATGCCAGCAAATTTCATTTTTTGCCAAAAATGACCATGATCCGACATCAAATACCCGAGCTATGAGCATTCAAAAATGACCATGTAATATTTTCAGCATTAACAAAAAAATGCGATTTTTGGAGCTTCATAACTTGCATATCTCGGCCAAAATAAGTCCGATCTTTGAGTGGTATACCTTTTTAGACTCGTTAAGATCAGAATTATAGATTGCCATTAAAAAATGGCCATGCCAGCTAATTTCATTTTTTGCCAAAAATGACCATGATCCGACATCAAATACCCGAGTTATGAGCATTCAAAAATGACCATGTAATATATTCAGCATTAACAAAAATATAAGATTTTTGGAGCTTCATAACTTGCATATCTCGGCCAAAATAAGTCCGATCTTTGAGTGGTATACCTTTTTAGACTCGTTAAGATCAGAATTATAGATATCCATTTAAAAATGGCCATGCCAGCAAATTTCATTTTTTACCAAAAATGACCACAATCCGACATCAAATACCCGAGTTATGAGCATTCAAAGATGACCATGTAATATTTTCAGCATTAACAAAAAAATAAGATATTTGGAGCTTCATAACTTGCATATCTCGGCCAAAATAAGTCCGATCTTTGAGTGGTATACCTTTTTAGACTCGTTAAGATCAGAATTATAGATTGCCATTTAAAAATGGCCATGCCAGCAAATTTCATTTTTTGCCAAAAATGACCATGATCCGACATCAAATACCCGAGTTATGAGCATTCAAAAATGACCATGTAATATTTTCAGCATTAACAAAAAAATAAGATTTTTGGAGCTTCATAACTTGCATATCTCGGCCAAAATAAGTCCGATCTTTGAGTGGTATACCTTTTTAGACTCGTTAAGATCAGAATTATAGATTGCCATTTAAAAATGGCCATGCCAGCAAATTTCATTTTTTGCCAAAAATGACCATGATCCGACATCAAATACCCGAGTTATGAGCATTCAAAGATGACCATGTAATATTTTCAGCATTAACAAAAAAATAAGATTTTTGGAGCTTCATAACTTGCATATCTCGGCCAAAATAAGTCCGATCTTTGAGTGGTATACCTTTTTAGACTCGTTAAGATCAGAATTATAGATTGCCATTTAAAAATGGCCATGCCAGCAAATTTCATTTTTTGCCAAAAATGACCATGATCCGACATCAAATACCCGAGTTATGAGCATTCAAAGATGACCATGTAATATTTTCAGCATTAACAAAAAAATAAGATTTTTGGAGCTTCATAACTTGCATATCTCGGCCAAAATAAGTCCGATCTTTGAGTGGTATACCTTTTTAGACTCGTTAAGATCAGAATTATAGATTGCCATTTAAAAATGGCCATGCCAGCAAATTTCATTTTT
>JAWNPD010000397.1:0-106219 GCA_035045305.1 Drosophila maculinotata
CAGCCGAATATTATGAACACATTTGTAGACATAAATGCGAATACATGTAGCTATAACTGTAATAATATGCAAGTTTTTTTTCATTTTCATTTAATAAAAATTTTAAACTAAAACACAATTATATATATGTGTTGCTGCTAATTCCCTTGTATGCAAGCGTTTCGGAGCGTCGAAATAGATGTTGCGGCAGCGAAGCCAGAGCAAGCAATGAGTTCGGCACTGTGTGCCGCTGATCGCTAGAAGAATATTCTATGCCTGCCTGCTGCGAATAAGCAGCAACACCTATACATATATTCAATCACAAGAAGACAGGCGGCCATTGCTGTGAATTTCCTGCGTTGACTTTTTTCTGTAGTCGTTCGAGCTTGTGGGTAGAGACGGGGCGGGGGCGGCAATAGTTCTATAAGGCAGCCAGTAGCCGAAATTTAAATTTTTCAATTTCAGCCCGCGGTGCTTCTCTTCGAAATGGAGGCATAGATACCCTTACCAAAAATATTTTACTTATTACTCTGTTTTATAATATAACTTTTAATTTCCTAACATTTATGTGACTGCCTCTAGTCGCCAATAAATAAATATATTATATTAAAGTATTTTTGGTAAGGGTATCTATGCGCAGCCGCTTAACAAATGTAGACAGCAGCCGAATATTATAAACATATTTGTAGACATTAATTTGAATATATGTAGCTATAATTGTAATCATATGCAAGTGTGTGTGCATGTTTGTTGCGTGAGCACTCATTCATTAAATGGCAGCGCATAGATACCCTTAACAAAAATATTTAACTTATTACTCATTTTAATGGTATAACTTTTAATTTCCTAACATTTATGTGACTGTCTCTCATTAGTCGCCAATATATAAATATATTGTATTAAACTATTTTTGGTAAGGGTATTTATGCGCCGCTGCTTAACGAAAATAGACAGCAGCCAAATATTATAAACTGTAATCTTATGCAAGTGTGTGTGCTTGTTCATTGCGAGAACACTCATCCATTAAATGGCAGCGCATAGATACCCTTCCAAAAATATATAACTTATTACTCATTTTTATGGTATTACTTTTAATTTCCTAACATTTATGTGACTGCCTCTAGTCGCTAATTATATATATATTAAATTAAACTATTTTTGGTAAGGGTATCTATTCGCCTACGCTCAACGAATGTAGACAGCAGCCGAATATTATAAACAAATTTGTAGACTTAAATGCGAATACATGTAGCTATAACTGTAAGCATATGCAAGTGTGCGTGCATGTTCATTGCGAGAGCGCACAATCATTAAACGGCAGCGCATAGATACCCTTACTAAAAATATTTAACTTGTTACTCTTTTTTATAATATTACTTTTAATTTCCTAACAGTTATTTGAATTTCCTATGTGACTGCCTCTAGTCGCCAATAAATAAATAAATAAATATATTAAATTAAACTATTAATATAATCAAAAAGATATTGTTTTTAATGGTAATAGTTCTTTAATAACATAAAATGTATTAAATCAATAATTAATTATTATCACTAAATGGATTTTTCATGTTAATTGCAAGTAAGTGTTTCGAACATATTAATTATGCCCTAATACCCTCCATTTCGAAGAGAAGCACCGCTGGTTGAAATGGAAAAATCTAAATTTCGGCCACTGGCTGCCTCATAGAACTATTGCAACCCCCGCCCCGTCTCTACCAACAAGCTCGAACGAGTACAGAAAATCGGCAACGCAGAAAATTCACGGCAATGGCCGCATGTCTTCTTGTGATTCAATATATATATATGTGTTGCTGCTAATTCGCTTGTATGCAAGCGTTTCGCAGCGTCGAAAAAGATGTTGCGGCAGCGAAGCCAGAGCAAGCAATGAGTTCGGCACTGTGGGCCACTGATCGCCAGAAGAATATTCTCTGCCTGAATGCTACGCTTTGCCTTCGTGTCGCAGTCACAGCACACGAAGCTGCTTGGGAGCGTCCAGTACAAGAATTTTATGCAACCACTTTTTAGTCGATTTGACGCTTCTATGTGTTGTATGCTTAGTGTTTATGGACATAAATGCGTATACATGTAGTAAACATATGCAAGTGTGCGTGCATGTTCATTGCGAGAGCACCAATCCATTATATGGCAGCGCAAAAATATTTAACTTATTACTCTTTTTTATGGTATTACTCTTAATTTCCTAACATTTATGTGACTGCCTCTAGTCGCCAATAAATAAATATATTAAATTAAACTATTAATATGAACGAAAATATATTGTTTTTAACGGTGATAGTTTTTTGATAACATAAAATGTATTAAATCAATAAAATATTATTATTACTTAATGGATTTTTCATGTTAATTGCAAGTTAGTGTTGCAAACATATTAATAATTCCCTTATACCCTCCATTTCGAAGTGAAGCACAGCGGGCTGAAATTGAAAAATCTTTATTTCGACTACTGGCTGCCTCATAGAACTATTGCCGCCCCGCCCCGTCTCTACCCACAAGCACGAACAACTGCAGAAAAGTAGCAACGCAGAAAATTCACGGCAATGGCCGCATGAATATTCTATGCCTGCCTGCTGCGAATAAGCAGCAACACCTATACATATATTCAATCACAAGAAGACAGGCGGCCATTGCTGTGAATTTCCTGCGTTGACTTTTTTCTGTAGTCGTTCGAGCTTGTGGGTAGAGACGGGGCGGGGGCGGCAATAGTTCTATGAGGCAGCCAGTAGCCGAAATTTAAATTTTTCAATTTCAGCCCGCGGTGCTTCTCTTCGAAATGGAGGCATAGATACCCTTACCAAAAATATTTTACTTATTACTCTGTTTTATAATATAACTTTTAATTTCCTAACATTTATGTGACTGCCTCTAGTCGCCAATAAATAAATATATTATATTAAAGTATTTTTGGTAAGGGTATCTATGCGCAGCCGCTTAACAAATGTAGACAGCAGCCGAATATTATAAACACATTTGTAGACATTAATTTGAATATATGTAGCTATAATTGTAATCATATGCAAGTGTGTGTGCATGTTTGTTGCGTGAGCACTCATTCATTAAATGGCAGCGCATAGATACCCTAACCAAAAATATTTAACATATTACTCATTTTAATGGTATAACTTTTAATTTCCTAACATTTATGTGACTGCCTCTAGTCGCCAATAAATAAATATATTAAATTAAACTATTTTTGGTCAGGGTATCTATGCGCCGCCGCTTAACGAATGTAGACAGCAGCCAAATATTATAAACACATTTGTAGACATAAATGCGAATACATGTAGCTATAACTGAAATCATATGCAAGTGTGTGTGCATGTTCGTTGCTAGATCACTCATCCATTAAATGGCAGCGCATAGATACCCTAACCAAAAATATTTAACATAATACTCATTTTTATAGTATTACTCTTAATTTCCTAACATTTATGTGGCTGCCTCTTGTCGCCAATAAATAAATATATTAAATTAAACTATTTTTTGTAAGGGTATCTATGCGCCGCTGCTTAACGAATGTAGACAGCAGTCGATTATTATAAACACATTTGTTGATATGAATGCGAATACATGTAGCTATAACTGTAATAATATGCAAGTGTGTGTGCATGTTCATTGCGAGAGCACATTTCCATTAAATACAGCGCATAGATACCCTTACCAAAAATATTTAACATATAATTTTTTTTTATAGTATTACCACTAAGCATACAACACATAGAGGCGTCAAATCGACTAAAAAGTGGTTGCATAAAATTCTTGTACTGGACGCTCCCAAGCAGCTTCGTGTGCTGCGACTGCGACACGAAGGCAAAGCGTAGCATTCAGGCAGAGAATATTCTTCTGGCGATCAGCGGCACACAGCGCCGAACTCATTGCTTGCTCTGGCTTCGCTGCCGCAACATCTATTTTGACGCTCCAAAACGCTTACATAGATATATGCAAATTAATGGATGTGTGATTTATGGACATAAATGCGTATACATGTAGTAAACATATGCAAGTGTGCGTGCATGTTCATTGCGAGAGCACCAATCCATTATATGGCAGCGCATAGACACCCTTACGATAAATATTTAACATTTTACTCAATATTATAGTATTACTTTTAATTTCCTAACATTAATGTGACTGCCTCTAGTCGCTTATTATATATATATTAAATTAAACTATTTTTGGTAAGGGTATCTATACGCCTACGCTTAACGAATGTAGACAGCAGCCGAATATTATAAACACATTTGTAGACTTAAATGCGTATATATGGAGCTATAACTGTAATAATATGCAAGTGTGTGTGCATGTTCATTGCGAGGGCAATCATCCATTCGATGGCAGCGCATAGATACCCCTACTAAAAATATTTAACTTAGTATTTTTTTTATAATATTACTTTTAATTTCCTAACATTTATGTTAAGTTTACATTAAGTTTGGGAATGTCATTTGAAAATTGGTAAGGGTTCCCCCTTATGCTTTTTTCGCCAAAAAAAAAAACATTTTTTTCAAAAATGTATAAACTTGAGATGTAGGATTAAACTAGATGCCAAATTATGATCAAAATGGCTTCGATATTAAAAATCGGCTTAGATTTGGCAAAGTTGTGGCAATACGAAGTCTGGGAATGTAATTTCAAAATTTGTAAGGGTTCCCCCTTACGCTTTTTTCGCCAAATAAAAAATATTTTTTTTTTCAAAAATTAATAAACTTGAGATGTAGAATTAAACTAGATGCCAAATTATGATCAAAATGGCCTCGATATTGACAATCGGTTTATATTTGATAAAGTTGTGGCAATTCGAAGTCTGGGAATGTCATTTGAAAATTGGTAAGGGTTCCCCCATATGCTTTTTTCGCCAAAAAAAAAATATTTTTTTTTTCAAAAATGTATAAACTTGAGATGAAGGATTAAACTAGATGCCAAATTATGATCAAAATGGCTTCGATATTGACAATCGGCTTAGATTTGGCAAAGTTGTGGCAATTCGAAGTCTGGGAATGTAATTTCAAAATTGGTAAGGGTTCCCCCTTATGCTTTTTTCGCCAAAAAAAAAACATTTTTTTTTTCAAAAATGTATAAACTTGAGATGTAGAATTAAACTAGATGCCAAATTATGATCAAAATGGCTTCGATATTGAAAATCGGCTTAGATTTGGCAAAGTTGTGGCAATTCGAAGTCTGGGAATGTCATTTGAAAATTGGTAAGGGTTCCCCCTTATGATTTTTTCGCCAAAAATACACAATTATTTTTTTTAAAAAATTAATAAACTTGAAATGTAGAATTAAACTAGATGCCAAATTATGATCGAAATGGCTTCGATATTGAAAATCGGCTTAGATTTGGCAAAGTTGCGGCAATTCAAAGTCTGGGGATGGCATTTCAAAATTTGTGAGGGTTCCCTCTTATGCTTTTTTCGCAAAAAATACACAATTTTTTTTTCAAAAATTAATAAACTTGAGATGTAGAATTAAACTAGATGCCAAATTATGATCAAAATGGCCTCGATATTGACAATCGGCTTAGATTTGACAAAGTTGTGGCAATTCGAAGTTTGGGAATGTCATTTGAAAATTGGTAAGGGTTCCCCCTTATGCTTTTTTCGCCAAAAAAAAAAACATTTTTTTTTTCAAAAATGTATAAACTTGAGATGTAGGATTAAACTAGATGCCAAATTATGATCAAAATGGCTTCGATATTAAAAATCGGCTTAGATTTGGCAAAGTTGTGGCAATACGAAGTCTGGGAATGTAATTTCAAAATTTGTAAGGGTTCCCCCTTATGATTTTTTCGCAAAAAATACACAATTATTTTTTCGCCAATAATTAATAAACTTGAGATGTAGAATTAAACTAGATGCCAAATTATGATCAAAATGGCTTCGATATTGAAAATCGGCTGAGATTTGGCAAAGTTGCGGCAATTCGAAGTCTGGGGATGGCATTTCAAAATTGGTGAGGGTTCCCCCTTATGCTTTTTTCGCAAAAAATACACAATTTTTTTTTCAAAAATTAATAAACTTGAAATGTAGAATTAAAGTAGATGCCAAATTATGATCAAAATGGCCTCGATATTGACAATCGGCTAAGATTTGACAAAGTTGTAGCAATTCAAAGTTTGGGAATGTCATTTGAAAATTGGTAAGGGTTCCCCCTTATGCTTTTTTCGCCAAAAAAAAAAAACTTTTTTTTTTTCAAAAATGTATAAACTTGAGATGTAGGATTAAACTAGATGCCAAATTATGATCAAAATGGCTTCGATATTAAAAATCTGCTTAGATTTGGCAAAGTTGTGGCAATACGAAGTCTGGGAATGTAATTTCAAAATTTGTAAGGGTTCCCCCTTATGCTTTTTTCGACAAATAAAAAATATTTTTTTTTTTCAAAAATTAATAAACTTGAGATGTAGAATTAAACTAGATGCCAAATTATGATCAAAATGGCCTCGATATTGACAATCGGTTTAGATTTGATAAAGTTGTGGCAATTCGAAGTCTTGGAATTTCATTTGAAAATTGGTAAGGGTTCCCCCTTATGCTTTTTTCGCCAAAAAAAAAATATTTTTTTTTTTCAAAAATGTATAAACTTGAGATGAAGGATTAAACTAGATGCCAAATTATGATCAAAATGGCTTCGATATTGAAAATCGGCTTAGATTTGGCAAAGTTGTGGCAATTCGAAGTCTGGGAATGTAATTTCAAAATTGGTAAGGGTTCCCCCTTATGATTTTTTCGCAAAAAATGCACAATTATTTTTTTTAAAAAATTAATAAACTTGAAATGTAGAATTAAACTAGATGCCAAATTATGATCAAAATGGCTTCGATATTGAAAATCGGCTTAGATTTGGCAAAGTTGCGGCAATTCGAAGTCTGGGAATGTTATTTCAAAATTGGTAAGGGTTCCCCCTTATGATTTTTTCGCAAAAAATACACAATTATTTTTTTGCAAGAATTAATAAACTTGAGATGTAGAATTAAACTAGATGCCAAATTATGATAAAAATGGCTTCGATATTGAAAATCGGCTTAGATTTGGCAAAGTTGTGGCAATACGAAGTCTGGGAATGTAATTTCAAAATTTGTAAGGGTTCCCCCTTATGATTTTTTTCGCAAAAAATACACATTTATTTTTTCGCCAAAAATTAATAAACTTGAGATGTAGAATTAAACTAGATGCCAAATTATGATCAAAATGGCTTCGATATTGAAAATCGGCTGAGATTTGGCAAAGTTGAGGCAGTTCGAAGTCTGGGAATGGCATTTCAAAATTGGTGAGGGTTCCCCCTTATGCTTTTTTCGCAAAAAATACACAATTTTTTTTTCAAAAATAAATAAACTTGAGATGTAGAATTAAACTAGATGCCAAATTATGATCAAAATGGCCTCGATATTGACAATCGGTTTAGATTTGATAAAGTTGTGGCAATTCGAAGTCTGGGAATGTCATTTGAAAATTGGTAAGAGTTCCCCCTTATGCTTTTTTCGCCAAAAAAAAAAACATTTTTTTTTTTCAAAAATGTATAAACTTGAGATGTAGAATTAAACTAGATGCCAAATTATGATCAAAATGGCTTCGATATTGAAAATCGGCTTAGATTTGGCAAAGTTGCGGCAATTCGAAGTCTGGGGATGGCATTTCAAAATTTGTGAGGGTTCCCCCTTATGCTTTTTTCGCCAAAAAAAAAATATTTTTTTTTTTCAAAAATGCATAAACTTGAGATGTAGGATTAAACTAGATGCCAAATTATGATCAAAATGGCTTCGATATTGAAAATCGGCTTAGATTTGGCAAAGTTGTGGCAATACGAAGTCTGGGAATGTAATTTCAAAATTTGTAAGGGTTCCCCCTTATGATTTTTTCGCAAAAAATACACATTTATTTTTTCGCCAAAAATTAATAAACTTGAGATGTAGAATTAAACTAGATGCCAAATTATGATCAAAATGGCCTCGATATTGAAAATCGGTTTAGATTTGATAAAGTTGTGGCAATTCGAAGTCTGGGAATGTCATTTGAAAATTGGTAAGGGTTCCCCCTTATGCTTTTTTCGCCAAAAAAAAAACCATTTTTTTTTTCAAAAATGTATAAACTTGAGATGTAGGATTAAACTAGATGCCAAATTATGATCAAAATGGCTTCGATATTGAAAATCGGCTTAGATTTGGCAAAGTTGTGGCAATTCGAAGTCTGGGAATGTAATTTCAAAATTTGTAAGGGTTCCCCCTTATGATTTTTTCGCAAATAATACACAGTTATTTTTTTAAAAAATTAATAAACTTGAAATGTAGAATTAAACTAGATGCCAAATTATGATCAAAATGGCTTCGATATTGAAAATCGGCTGAGATTTGGCAAAGTTGCGGCAATTCGAAGTCTGGGGATGGCATTTCAAAATTGGTGAGGGTTCCCCCTTATGCTTTTTTCGCAAAAAATACACAATTTTTTTTTCAAAAATTAATAAACTTGAGATGTAGAATTAAACTAGATGCCAAATTATGATCAAAATGGCCTCGATATTGACAATCGGTTCAGATTTGATAAAGTTGTGGCAATTCGAAGTCTGGGAATGTCATTTGAAAATTGGTAAGGGTTCCCCATTATGCTTTTTTCGCAAAAAATACACAATTATTTATTTGCAAAAATTAATAAACTTGAGATTTAGAACTAAACTAGATGCTAAATTATGATCAAAATGGCCTCGATATTGACAATCGGTTTAGATTTGACAAAGTTGTGGCAATTCGAAGTCTGGGAATGTCATTTGAAAATTGGTAAGGGTTCCCCCTTATGCTTTTTTCGCCAAAAAAATAAACATTTATTTTTTTCAAAAATGTATAAACTCGAGATGTAGAATTAAACTAGATGCCAAATTATGATCAAAATGGCTTCGATATTGAAAATCGGCTTAGATTTGGCAAAGTTGTGGCAATTCGAAGTCTGGGAATGTAATTTCAAAATTTGTAAGGGTTCCCCATTATGCTTTTTTCGCAAAAAATACACAATTATTTATTTGCAAAAATTAATAAACTTGAGATTTAGAACTAAACTAGATGCTAAATTATGATCAAAATGGCCTCGATATTGACAATCGGTTTAGATTTGACTAAGTTGTGGCAATTCGAAGTCTGGGAATGTCATTTGAAAATTGGTAAGGGTTCCCCCTTATGCTTTTTTCGCCAAAAAAAATAAACATTTTTTTTTTCAAAAATGTATAAACTTGAGGTGTAGAATTAAACTAGATGCCAAATTATGATCAAAATGGCTTCGATATTGAAAATCGGCTTAGATTTGGCAAAGTTGCGGCAATTCGAAGTCTGGGGATGGCATTTCAAAATTGGTGAGGGTTCCCCCTTATGCTTTTTTCGCAAAAAATACACAATTTTTTTTTTCAAAATTTAATAAACTTGAGATGTAGAATTAAACTAGATGCCAAATTATGATCAAAATGGCCTCGATATTACCAATCGGTTTATATTTGATAAAGTTGTGGCAATTCGAAGTCTGCGAATGTAATTTCAAAATTTGTAAGGGTTCCCCCTTATGATTTTTTCGCAAAAAAATACACATTTATTTTTTCGCCAAAAATTAATAAACTTGAGATGTAGAATTAAACTAGATGCCAAATTATGATCAGAATGGCTTCGATATTAAAAATCGGCTTAGATTTGGCAAAGTTGTGGCAATTCGAAGTCTGGGAATGTAATTTCAAAATTTGTAAGGGTTCCCCCTTATGATTTTTTCGCAAAAAATACACAATTATTTATTTGCAAAAATTAATAAACTTGCGATGTAGAATTAAACTAGATGCCAAATTATGATCGAAATGGCTTCGATATTGAAAATCGGCTTAGATTTGGCAAAGTTGCGGCAATTCGAAGTCTGGGGATGGCATTTCAAAATTGGTGAGGGTTCCCTCTTATGCTTTTTTCGCAAAAAATACACAATTTTTTTTTCAAAAATTAATAAACTTGAGATGTAGAATTAAACTAGATGCAAAATTATGATCAAAATGGCTTCGATATTGAAAATCGGCTTAGATTTGGCAAAGTTGTGGCAATTCGAAGTCTGGGAATGTAATTTCAAAATTTGTAAGCGTTCCCCCTTATGATTTTTTCGCAAAAAATACACAATTATTTATTTGCAAAAATTAATAAACTTGAGATTTAGAACTAAACTAGATGCTAAATTATGATCAAAATGGCCTCGATATTGACAATCGGTTTAGATTTCACAAAGTTGTGGCAATTCGAAGTCTGGGAATGTCATTTGAAAATTGGTAAGGGTTCCCCCTTATGCTTTTTTCGCCAAAAAAAAAAACATTTTTTTTTTCAAAAATGTATAAACTTGAGATGTAGAATTAAACTAGATGCCAAATTATGATCAAAATGGCTTCGATATTGAAAATCGGCTTAGATTTGGCAAAGTTGCGGCAATTCGAAGTCTGAGGATGGCATTTCAAAATTGGCGAGGGTTCCCCCTTATGCTTTTTTCGCAAAAAATACACAATTTTTTTTTTCAAAAATTATTAAACTTGAGATGTAGAATTAAACTAGATGCCAAATTATGATCAAAATGGCCTCGATATTGACAATCGGTTTATATTTGATAAAGTTGTGGCAATTTGAAGTCTGGGAATGTCATTTAAAAATTGGTAAGGGTTCCCCCTTATGCATTTTTCGCCAAAAAAAAAATATTTTTTTTTTCAAAAATGTATAAACTTGAGATGAAGGATTAAACTAGATGCCAAATTATGATCAAAATGGCTTCGATATTGAAAATCGGCTTAGATTTGGCAAAGTTGTGGCAATTCGAAGTCTGGGAATGTAATTTCAAAATTGGTAAGGGTTCCCCCTTATGATTTTTTCGCAAAAAATACACAATTATTTTTTTTAAAAAATTAATAAACTTGAAATGTAGAATTAAACTAGATGAATTCAAAATGGCTTCAACATTGAAAATCGGCTTAGATTTGGCAAAGTTGCGGCAATTCGAAGTCTGGGAATGTTATTTCATGATTTTTTTCGCAAAAAATACACAATTATTTTTTTTCAAAAATTAATAAACTTGAGATGTAGAATTAAACTAGATGCCAAATTATGATCAAAATGGCTTCGATATTGAAAATCGGCTGAGATTTGGCAAAGTTGCGGCAATTCGAAGTCTGGGGATGGCATTTCAAAACTGGTGAGGGTTCCCCCTTATGCTTTTTTCGCAAAATATACACAATTTTTTTTTCAAAAATTAATAAACTTGAGATGTAGAATTAAACTAGATGCCAAATTATGATGAAAATGGCTTCGATATTGAAAATCGGCTTAGATTTGGCAAAGTTGTGGCAATTCGAAGTCTGGGAATGTAATTTCAAAATTTGTAAGGGTTCCCCCTTATGATTTTTTCGCAAAAAATACACAATTATTTATTTGCAAAAATTAATAAACTTGAGATTTAGAACTAAACTAGATGCTAAATTATGATCAAAATGGCCTCGATATTGACAATCGGTTTAGATTTGACAAAGTTGTGGCAATTCGAAGTCTGGGAATGTCATTTGAAAATTGGTAAGGGTTCCCCCTTATGCTTTTTTCGCCAAAAAAAAAAACATTTTTTTTTTCAATAATGTATAAACTTGAGATGTAGAATTAAACTAGATGCCAAATTATGATCAAAATGGCTTCGATATTGAAAATCGGCTTAGATTTGGCAAAGTTGTGGCAATTCGAAGTCTGGGAATGTAATTTCAAAATTTGTAAGGGTTCCCCCTTATGATTTTTTCGCAAAAAAATACACAATTATTTTTTCGCCAAAAATTAATAAACTTGAGATGTAGAATTAAACTAGATGCCAAATTATGATCAGAATGGCTTCGATATTAAAAATCGGCTTAGATTTGGCAAAGTTGTGGCAATTCGAAGTCTGGGAATGTAATTTCAAAATTTGTAAGGGTTCCCCCTTATGATTTTTTCGCAAAAAATACACAATTATTTATTTGCAAAAATTAATAAACTTGCGATGTAGAATTAAACTAGATGCCAAATTATGATCGAAATGGCTTCGATATTGAAAATCGGCTTAGATTTGGCAAAGTTGCGGCAATTCGAAGTCTGGGGATGGCATTTAAAAATTGGTGAGGGTTCCCCCTTATGCTTTTTTCGCAAAAAATACACAATTTTTTTTTTCAAAAATTAATAAACTTGAGATGTAGAATTAAACTAGATGCCAAATTATGATCAAAATGGCCTCGATATTGACAATCGGTTTATATTTGATAAAGTTGTGGCAATTCGAAGTCTGCGAATGTAATTTCAAAATTGGTAAGGGTTCCCCCTTATGATTTTTTCGCAAAAAATACACAATTATTTTTTTTAAAAAATTAATAAACTTGAAATGTAGAATTAAACTAGATGCCAAATTATGATCAAAATGGCTTCGATATTGAAAATCGGCTTAGATTTGGCAAAGTTGCGGCAATTCGAAGTCTGCGAATGTTATTTCAAAATTGGTAAGGGTTCCCCCTTATGCTTTTTTCGCAAAAAATACACAATTTTTTTTTCAAAAATTACTGAACTTGAGATGTAGAATTAAACTAGATGCCAAATTATGATCAAAATGGCATCGATATTGACAATCGGCTTAGATTTGACAAAGTTGTGGCAATTCGAAGTTTGGGAATATCATTTGAGAATTGGTAAGGGATCCCCCTTAGGCTTTTTTCGCCAAAAAAAAAAAAAATTTTTTTTTTCAAAAATGTATAAACTTGAGATGTAGAATAAAACTAGATGCCAAATTATGATCGAAATGGTAATGTGTGTGCATGTTCGTTGCGAAAGAACAAATCCATTAAATGGCAGGGCATAGATACCCTTACCAAAAATATTTAACTGATTACTCTTTTTTATGGTATTACTCTTAATTTCCTAACATATATGTGACTGCCTCTAGTCGCCAATAAATAAATATATTAAATTAAACTATTAATATGAACGAAAATATATTGTTATTAACGGTGATAGTTTTTTGATAACATAAAATGTATTAAATCAATAAATAATAATTATTACTTAATGAATTTTTCATGTTAATTGCAAGTAAGTGTTGCAAACATATTACTTATGCCCTTATACCCTCCATTTCGAAGAGAAGCACTGCGGACTGAAATTGAAAAATCTAAATTTCGGCTACTGGCTGCCTCACAGAACTATTGCCGCCCCGCCCCGTCTCTACACATAAGCACGAACAACTACAGAAAAGTAGCAACGCCGAAAATTCACAGCAATGGCCGCATGTCTTCTTATGATTCAATATATACATATATATATATGTGTTGCTGCTAACTCGCTTATATGCAAGCTGATATAGATGTTGTGGCAGCGAAGCCAGAGCAAGCAATGAGTTCGGCACTGTGTGCCGCTGATCGCTAGAAGAATATTCTATATATTCTATGCCTGCCTGCTGCGAATAAGCGGCAACACATATACATATATTCAATCACAAGAAGACAGGCGGCCATTGCTGTGAATTTCCTGCGTTGACTTTTTTCTGTAGTCGTTCGAGCTTGTGGGTAGAGACGGGGCGGGGGCGGCAATAGTTCTATGAGGCAGCCAGTAGCCGAAATTTAAATTTTTCAATTTCAGCCCGCGGTGCTTCTCTTCGAAATGGAGGCATAGATACCCTTACCAAAAATATTTAACATTTTACTCTATTTTATAATATAACTTTTGATTTTCAAACATTTATGTGACTGCCTCTAGTCGCTAATTAATATATATATTAAAACAAACTATTTTTGGTAAGGGTATCTATGCGCCGCCGCTTAACGAATGTATAGAGCAACCGTATATTATAAACACATTTGTAGACTTAAATGCGAATACATGTAGCTATAACTGTAAACATATGCAAGTGTGTGTGCATGTTCGTTGCGAGAGCACAAATCCATTAAATGGCAGCGCATAGATACCCTTACCAAAAATATTTAACTTATTACTCATTTTTATAGTATTACTTTTAATTTCCTAACATTTATGTGACTGCCTCTAGTCGCTAATTAATATATATATTAAATTAAACTATTTTTGGTAAGGGTATCTGTGCGCTGCCGCTTAACGAATGTACAGAGCAGCCGTATATTATAAACACATTTGTCGACATAAATGCGAATACATGTAGCTATAACTGTAATCATATGCAAGTGTGTGTGCATGTTCATTTCGAGAGAACACATCCATTAAATGACGGCGCATAGATACCCTTACCAAAAATTTTTAACTTATTACTCTGTTTTATTATATAACTTTTAATTTCCTAACATTTATGTGACTGCCTCTAGTCGCTAATTAATATATATATATATAGATTATATTAAACTATTTTTGTTAAGGGTATCTATGCGCCGCCGCTAAACAAATGTAGATAGCAGCCGAATATAATAAACACATTTGTAGACATAAATGCGCATACATGTAGCTATAACTGTAATAATATGCAAGTGTGTGTGCATGTTCATTGCGAGAGCACATTTCCATTAAATACAGCGCATAGATACCCTTACCAAAAATATTTAACATATAATTTTTTTTTATAGTATTACCACTAAGCATACAACACATAGAGGCGTCAAATCGAGTTAAAAGTGGTTGCATAAAATTCTTGCACTGGACGATCCCAAGCAGCTGCGACTGCGACACGAAGGCAAAGCGTAGCATTCAGGCAGAGAATATTCTTCTGGCGATCAGCGGCACACAGCGCCGAACTCATTGCTTGCTCTGGCTTCGCTGCCGCAACATCTATTTTGACGCTCCGAAACGCTTACATAGATATAAGCAAATTAATGGATGTGTGATTTATGGACATAAATGCGTATACATGTAGTAAACATATGCAAGTGTGCGTGCATGTTCATTGCGAGAGCACCAATCCATTATATGGCTGCGCATCGATACCCTTCCAAAAATATTTAACTTATTACTCTTTTTTATGGTATTACTCTTAATTTCCTAACATTTATGTGACTGCCTCTAGTCGCCAATAAATAAATATATTATATTAAAGTATTTTTGGTAAGGGTATCTATGCGCAGCCGCTTAACAAATGTAGACAGCAGCCGAATATTATAAACACATTTGTAGACATTAATTTGAATATATGTAGCTATAATTGTAATCATATGCAAGTGTGTGTGCATGTTTGTTGCGTGAGCACTCATTCATTAAATGGCAGCGCATAGATACCCTTAACAAAAATATATAACTTATTACTCATTTTAATGGTATAACTTTTAATTTCCTAACATTTATGTGACTGTCTCTCATTAGTCGCCAATATATATATATATTGTATTAAACTATTTTTGGTAAGGGTATTTATGCGCCGCTGCTTAACGAAAATAGACAGCAGCCAAATATTATAAACTGTAATCTTATGCAAGTGTGTGTGCTTGTTCATTGCGAGAACACTCATCCATTAAATGGCAGCGCGTAGATACCCTAACCAAAAATATTTAACTTATTAATTACTCATTTTATAACATTACTTTTAATTTCCTAACATTTATGTGACTGCCACTAGTCGCTAATTAATATATATATATAGATTATATTAAACTATTTTTGGTCAGGGTATCTATGCGCCGCCGCTCAACGAATGTAGACACCAGCCGAATATTATAAACACATTTGTAGACTTAAATGCGAATACATGTAGCTATTACTGTAAGCATATGCAAGTGCGTGTGCATGTTCGTTGCGAGAACACAGATCCATTAAATGGCAGCGCATAGATACCCTTCCAAAAATATATAACTTATTACTCATTTTTATGGTATTACTTTTAATTTCCTAACATTTATGTGACTGCCTCTAGTCGCTAATTATATATATATTAAATTAAACTATTTTTGGTAAGGGTATCTATTCGCCTACGCTCAACGAATGTAGACACCAGCCGAATATTATAAACACATTTGTAGACTTAAATGCGAATACATGTAGCTATTACTGTAAGCATATGCAAGTGCGTGTGCATGTTCGTTGCGAGAACACAGATCCATTAAATGGCAGCGCATAGATACCCTTCCAAAAATATATAACTTATTACTCATTTTTATGGTATTACGTTTAGTTTCCTAACATTTATGTGACTGCCTCTAGTCGCTAATTATATATATATTAAATTAAACTATTTTTGGTAAGGGTATCTATTCGCCTACGCTCAACGAATGTAGACAGCAGCCGAATATTATAAACAAATTTGTAGACTTAAATGCGAATACATGTAGCTATAACTGTAAGCATATGCAAGTGTGCGTGCATGTTCATTGCGAGAGCACACAATCATTAAACGGCAGCGCATAGATACCCTTACTAAAAATATTTAACTTGTTACTCTTTTTTATAATATTACTTTTAATTTCCTAACAGTTATTTGAATTTCCTATGTGACTGTCTCTAGTCGCCACTAAATAAATAAATAAATATATTAAATTAAACTATTAATATAATCAAAAAGATATTGTTTTTAATGGTAATAGTTCTTTAATAACATAAAATGTATTAAATCAATAATTAATAATTATCACTAAATGGATTTTTCATGTTAATTGCAAGTGTTTCGAACATATTAATTATGCCCTAATACCCTCCATTTCGAAGAGAAGCACCGCTGGCTGAAATTGAAAAATCTAAATTTCGGCCACTGGCTGCCTCATAGAACTATTGCAACCCCCGCCCCCCTTATGATTTTTTCGCTAAAAATACACAATTATTTTTTTGCAAAAATAAATAAACTTGAGATGTAGAATTAAACTAGATGCCAAATTATGATCAAAATGGTTTCGATATTGAAAATCGGCTTAGATTTGGCAAAGTTGTGGCAATTCGAAGTCTGGGATTGTAATTTCAAAATTTGTAAGGGTTCCCCCTTATGATTTTTTCGCAAAAAATACACAATTTTTTTTTTCAAAAATGTATAAACTTGAGATGTAGAATTAAACTAGATGCCAAATTATGATCAAAATGGTTTCGATATTAAAAATCGGCTTAGATTTGGCAAAGTTGTGGCAATACAAAGTCTGGGAATGTAATTTCAAAATTTGTAAGGGTTCCCCCTTATGATTTTTTCGCAAAAAATACACAATTATTTTTTTTTAAAAAATTAATAAACTTGAAATGTAGAATTAAACTAGATGCCAAATTATGATCAAAATGGCTTCGATATTGAAAATCGGCTGAGATTTGGCAAAGTTGCGGCAATTCGAAGTCTGGGAATGTTATTTCAAAATTGATAAGGGTTCCCCCTTATGATTTTTTCGCAAAAAATACACAATTATTTTTTTGCAAGAATTAATAAACTTGAGATGTAGAATTAAACTAGATGCCAAACTATGATCAGAATGGCTTCGATATTAAAAATCGGCTTAGATTTGGCAAAGTTGTGGCAATACGAAGTCTGGGAATGTAATTTCAAAATTGGTAAGGGTTCCCCCTTATGCTTTTTTCGCCAAAAAAAAAAAACATTTTTTTTTTCAAAAATGTATAAACTTGAGATGTAGAATTAAACTAGATGCCAAATTATGATCAAAATGGTTTCGATATTAAAAATCGGCTTAGATTTGGCAAAGTTGTGGCAATACAAAGTCTGGGAATGTAATTTCAAAATTTGTAAGGGTTCCCCCTTATGATTTTTTCGCAAAAAATACACAACTATTTTTTCGCCAAAAATTAATAAACTTGAGATGTAGAATTAAACTAGATGCCAAATTATGATCAAAATGGCTTCGATATTGAAAATCGGCTGAGATTTGGCAAAGTTGCGGCAATTCGAAGTCTTGGGATGGCATTTCAAAATTGGTGAGGGTTCCCCCTTATGCTTTTTTCGCAAAAAATACACCATTTTTTTTTCAAAAATTAATAAACTTGAGATGTAGAATTAAACTAGATGCCAAATTATGATCAAAATGGCCTCGATATTGACAATCAGTTTAGATTTGATAAAGTTGTGGCAATTCGAAGTCTGGGAATGTCATTTGAAAATTGGTAAGGGTTCCCCCTTATGCTTTTTTCGCCAAATAAAAAATATTTTTTTTTTCAAAAAATGTATAAACTTGAGATGTAGGATTAAACTAGATGCCAAATTATGATCAAAATGGCTTCGATATTGAAAATCGGCTTAGATTTGGCAAAGTTGTGGCAATTCGAAGTCTGGGAATGTAATTTCAAAATTGGTAAGGGTTCCCCCTTATGATTTTTTCGCAAAAAATACACAATTATTTTTTTTAAAAAATTAATAAACTTGAAATGTAGAATTAAACTAGATGCCAAATTATGATCAAAATGGCTTCGATATTGAAAATCGGCTTAGATTTGGCAAAGTTGTGGCAATTCGAAGTCTAAGATTGTAATTTCAAAATTTGTAAGTGTTCCCCCTTATGATTTTTTCGCAAAAAATACACAATTATTTTTTTGCAAAAATTAATAAACTTGAGATGTAGAATTAAACTGGATGCCAAATTATGATCAAAATGGCTTCGATATTGAAAATCGGCTGAGATTTGGCAAAGTTGCGGCAATTCGAAGTCTGGGGATGGCATTTCAAAATTGGTGAGGGTTCCCCCTTATGCTTTTTTCGCAAAAAATACACAATTTTTTTTTCAAAAATTAATAAACTCGAGATGTAGAATTAAAGTAGATGCCAAATTATGATCAGAACGGCTTCGATATTGACAATCGGTTTAGATTTGACAAAGTTGTGGCAATTCGAAGTCTGGGAATGTCATTTGAAAATTGGTAAGGGTTCCCCCTTATGCTTTTTTCGCCAAAAAAAAAACATTTTTTTTTTTCAAAAATGTATAAACTTGAGATGTAGAATTAAACTAGATGCCAAATTATGATCAAAATGGCTTCGATATTGAAAATCGGCTTAGATTTGGCAAAGTTGTGGCAATTCGAAGTCTGGGAATGTAATTTCAAAATTTGTAAGGGTTCCCCCTTATAATTTTTTCGCAAAAAATACACAATTATTTATTTGCAAAAATTAATAAACTTGAGATTTAGAACTAAACCAGATGCTAAATTATGATCAAAATGGCCTCGATATTGACAATCGGTTTAGATTTGACAAAGTTGTGGCAATTCGAAGTCTGGGAATGTCATTTCAAAATTTGTAAGGGTTCCCCCTTATGCTTTTTTCGCCAAAAAAAAAAACATTTTTTTTTTCAAAAATGTATAAACTTGAGATGTAGAATTAAACTAGATGCCAAATTATGATCAAAATGGCTTCGATATTGAAAATCGGCTTAGATTTGGCAAAGTTGTGTCAATTCGAAGTCTGGGGATGGCATTTCAAAATTGGTGAGGGTTCCCCCTTATGCTTTTTTCGCAAAAAATACACAATTTTTTTTTTCAAAAATTAATAAACTTGAGATGTAGAATTAAACTAGATGCCAAATTATGATCAAAATGGCCTCGATATTGACAATCGGTTTATATTTGATAAAGTTGTGGCAATTTGAAGTCTGGGAATGTCATTTGAAAATTGGTAAGGGTTCCCCCTTATGCTTTTTTCGACAAAACAAAAATATTTTTTTTTTTCAAAAATGTATAAACTTGAGATGAAGGATTAAACTAGATGCCAAATTATGATCAAAATGGCTTCGATATTGAAAATCGGCTTAGATTTGGCAAAGTTGTGGCAATTCGAAGTCTGGGAATGTAATTTCAAAATTGGTAAGGGTTCCCCCTTATGATTTTTTCGCAAAAAATACACAATTATTTTTTTTAAAAAATTAATAAACTTGAAATGTAGAATTAAACTAGAAGCCAAACTATGATCAGAATGGCTTCGATATTAAAAATCGGCTTAGATTTGGCAAAGTTGTGGCAATACGAAGTCTGGGAATGTAATTTCAAAATTGGTAAGGGTTCCCCCTTATGATTTTTTCGCAAAAAATACACAATTATTTTTTTGCAAGAATTAATAAACTTGAGATGTAGAATTAAACTAGATGCCAAATTATGATCAAAATGGCTTCGATATTGAAAATCGGCTGAGATTTGGCAAAGTTGCGGCAATTCGAAGTCTGGGGATGGCATTTCAAAACTGGTGAGGGTTCCCCCTTATGCTTTTTTCGCAAAATATACACAATTTTTTTTTCAAAAATTAATAAACTTGAGATGTAGAATTAAACTAGAAGCCAAACTATGATCAGAATGGCTTCGATATTAAAAATCGGCTTAGATTTGGCAAAGTTGTGGCAATACGAAGTCTGGGAATGTAATTTCAAAATTGGTAAGGGTTCCCCCTTATGCTTTTTTCGCCAAAAAAAAAAAACATTTTTTTTTCAAAAATGTATAAACTTGAGATGTAGGATTAAACTAGATGCCAAATTATGATCAAAATGGTTTCGATATTAAAAATCGGCTTAGATTTGGCAAAGTTGTGGCAATTCGAAGTCTAAGATTGTAATTTCAAAATTTGTAAGGGTTCCCCCTTATGATTTTTTCGCAAAAAATACACAATTATTTTTTTGCAAAAATTAATAAACTTGAGATGTAGAATTAAACTAGATGCCAAATTATGATCAAAATGGCTTCGATATTGAAAATCGGCTGAGATTTGGCAAAGTTGCGGCAATTAGAAGTCTGGGGATGGCATTTCAAAATTGGTGAGGGTTCCCCCTTATGCTTTTTTCGCCAAAAAAAAACATTTTTTTTTTTCAAAAATGTATAAACTTGAGATGTAGAATTAAACTAGATGCCAAATTATGATCAAAATGGCTTCGATATTGAAAATCGGCTTAGATTTGGCAAAGTTGTGGCAATTCGAAGTCTGGGAATGTAATTTCAAAATTTGTAAGGGTTTCCCCTTATGATTTTTTCGCAAAAAATACACAATTATTTATTTGCAAAAATTAATAAACTTGAGATTTAGAATTAAACCAGATGCCAAATTATGATCAAAATGGCTTCGATATTGACAATCGGTTTAGATTTGACAAAGTTGTGGCAATTCGAAGTCTGGGAATGTCATTTCAAAATTTGTAAGGGTTCCCCCTTATGCTTTTTTCACCAAAAAAAAAACATTTTTTTTTTCAAAAATTTATGAACTTGAGATGTAGAATTAAACTAGATGCCAAATTATGATCAAAATGGCTTCGATATTGAAAATCGGCTTAGATTTGGCAAAGTTGCGGCAATTCGAAGTCTGGGGATGGCATTTCAAAATTGGTGAGGGTTCCCCCTTATGCTTTTTTCGCAAAAAATACACAATTTTTTTTTTCAAAAATTAATAAACTTGAGATGTAGAATTAAACTAGATGCCAAATTATGATCAAAATGGCTTCGATATTGAAAATCGGCTTAGATTTGGCAAAGTTGCGGCAATTCGAAGTCTGGGGATGGCATTTCAAAATTGGTGAGGGTTCCCCCTTATGCTTTTTTCGCAAAAAATACACAATTTTTTTTTTCAAAAATTAATAAACTTGAGATGTAGAATTAAACTAGATGCCAAATTATGATCAAAATGGCTTCGATATTAAAAATCGGCTGAGATTTGGCAAAGTTGCGGCAATTCGAAGTCTGGGGATGGCATTTCAAAACTGGTGAGGGTTCCCCCTTATGCTTTTTTCGCAAAATATACACAATTTTTTTTGTCAAAAATTAATAAACTTGAGATGTAGAATTAAACTAGATGCCAAACTATGATCAGAATGGCTTCGATATTAAAAATCGGCTTAGATTTGACAAAGTTGTGGCAATTCGAAGTCTGGGAATGTAATTTCAAAATTTGTAAGGGTTTCCCCTTATGATTTTTTCGCAAAAAATACACAATTATTTATTTGCAAAAATTAATAAACTTGAGATGTAGAATTAAACTAGATGCCAAATTATGATCAAAATGGCTTCGATATTGAAAGTCGGCTTAGATTTGGCAAAGTGTCGGCAATTCGAAGTCTGGGGATGGCATTTCAAAATTGGTGAGGGTTCCCCCTTATGCTTTTTTCGCAAAAAATACACAATTTTTTTTTTCAAAAATTAATAAACTTGAGATGTAGAATTAAACTAGATGCCAAATTATGATCAAAATGGCCTCGATATTGACAATCGGTTTATATTTGATAAAGTTGTGGCAATTCGAAGTCTGGAAATGTCATTTCGAAAATTGGTAAGGGTTCCCCCTTATGCTTTTTTCGCCAAAAAAAAAATATTTTTTTTTTTCAAAAATTTATAAACTTGAGATGAAGGATTAAACTAGATGCCAAATTATGATCAAAATGGCTTCGATATTGAAAATCGGCTTAGATTTGGCAAAGTTGTGGCAATTCGAAGTCTATGAATGTAATTTCAAAATTGGTAAGGGTTCCCCCTTATGATTTTTTTGCAAAAAACACACAATTATTATTTTTAAAAAATTGATAAACTTGAAATGTAGAATTAAACTAGATGCCAAATTATGATCAAAATGGCTTCGATATTGAAAATCGGCTTAGATTTGGCAAAGTTGCGGCAATTCGAAGTCTGGGAATGTTATTTCAAAATTGGTAAGAGTTCCCCCTTATGATTTTTTTCGCAAAAAATACACAATTATTTTTATGCAAGAATTAATAAACTTGAGATGTAGAATTAAACTAGATGCCAAACTATGATCAGAATGGCTTCGATATTAAAAATCGGCTTAGATTTGACAAAGTTGTGGCAATTCGAAGTCTGGGAATGTAATTTCAAAATTTGTAAGGGTTCCCCCTTATGATTTTTTCGCAAAAAATACACAATTATTTATTTGCAAAAATTAATAAACTTGAGATGTTGAATTAAACTAGATGCCAAATTATGATCGAAATGGCTTCGATATTGAAAATCGGCTGAGATTTGGCAAAGTTGCGGCAATTCGAAGTCTGGGGATGGCATTTCAAAATTCGTGAGGGTTCCCCCTTATGCTTTTTTCGCAAAATATACACAATTTTTTTTTCAAAAATTAATAAACTTGAGATGAAGAATTAAACTCGATGCCAAATTATGATCAAAATGGCTTCGATATTGAAAATCGGCTTAGATTTGGCAAAGTTGCGGCAATTCGAAGTCTGGGAATGTTATTTCAAAATTGGTTAGGGTTCCCCCTTATGATTTTTTCGCAAAAAATACGCAATTTTTTTTCAAAAATTAATAAACTTGAGATGTAGAATTAAACTAGATGCCAAAGTATGATCAAAATGGCCTCGATATTGACAATCGGTTTAGATTTTATAAAGTTGTGTCAATTCGAAGTCTGGGAATGACATTTGAAAATTGGTAAGGGTTCCCCCTTATGCTTTTTTCGCCAAATAAAAAATATTTTTTTTTTCAAATATGTATAAACTTGAGATGTAGGATTAAACTAGATGCCAAATTATGATCAAAATGGCTTCGATATTGAAAATCGGCTGAGATTTGCAAAGTTGCGGCAATTCGAAGTCTGGGGATGGCATTTCAAAACTGGTGAGGGTTCCCCCTTATGCTTTTTTCGCAAAATATACACAATTTTTTTTTCAAAAATTAATAAACTTGAGATGTAGAATTAAACTAGATGCCAAACTATGATCAGAATGGCTTCGATATTAAAAATCGGCTTAGATTTGGCAAAGTTGTGGCAATACGAAGTCTGGGAATGTAATTTCAAAATTTGTAAGGGTTCCCCCTTATGATTTTTTCGCAAAAAATACACAATTATTTATTTGCAAAAAATAATAAACTTGAGATTTAGAACTAAACTAGATGCTAAATTATGATCAAAATGGCCTCGATATTGACAATCGGTTTAGATTTGACAAAGTTGTGGCAATTCGAAGTCTGGGAATGTCATTTCAAAATTTGTAAGGGTTCCCCCTTATGCTTTTTTCGCCAAAAAAAAACACATTTTTTTTTTTTCAAAAATGTATAAACTTGAGATGTAGAATTAAACTAGATGCCAAATTATGATCAAAATGGCTTCGATATTGAAAATCGGCTTAGATTTGGCAAAGTTGCGGCAATTCGAAGTCTGGGGATGGCATTTCAAAATTGGTAAGGGTTCCCCCTTATGCTTTTTTTCGCCAAAAAAAAAATATTTTTTTTTTCAAAAATTTATAAACTTGAGATGAAGGATTAAACTAGATGCCACATTATGATCAAAATGGCTTCGATATTGAAAATCGGCTTAGATTTGGCAAAGGTGTGGCAATTCGAAGTCTATGAATGTAATTTCAAAATTGGTAAGGGTTCCCCCTTATGATTTTTTCGCAAAAAATACACAATTATTATTTTTAAAAAATTAATAAACTTGAAATTTAGAATTAAACTAGATGCCAAATTATGATCAAAATGGCTTCGATATTGAAAATCGGCTTAGATTTGGCAAAGTTGCGGTTATTCGAAGTCTGGGAATGTTATTTCAAAATTGGTAAGGGTTCCCCCTTATGATTTTTTCGCAAAAAATACACAATTATTTTTTTGCAAGAATTAATAAACTTGAGATGTAGAATTAAACTAGATGCCAAATTATGATCAAAATGGCTTCGATATTGAAAATCGGCTGAGATTTGGCAAAGTTGCGGCAATTCGAAGTCTGGGGATGGCATTTCAAAACTGGTGAGGGTTCCCCCTTATGCTTTTTTCGCAAAATATACACAATTTTTTTTTCAAAAATTAATAAACTTGAGATGTAGAATTAAACTAGATGCCAAACTATGATCAGAATGGCTTCGATATTAAAAATCGGTTTAGATTTGACAAAGTTGTGGCAATTCGAAGTCTGGGAATGTCATTTGAAAATTTGTAAGGGTTCCCCCTTATGCTTTTTTCGCCAAAAAAAAAACATTTTTTTTTTCAAAAATTTATAAACTTGAGATGTAGGATTAAACTAGATGCCAAATTATGATCAAAATGGCTTCGATATTGAAAATCGGCTTAGATTTGGCAAAGTTGTGGCAATTCGAAGTCTGGGAATGTATTTTCAAAATTTGTAAGGGTTCCCCCTTATGATTTTTTCGCAAAAAATACACAATTATTTATTTGCAAAAAATAATAAACTTGAGATTTAAAACTAAACTAGATGCTAAATTATGATCAAAATGGCCTCGATATTGACAATCGGTTTAGATTTGACAAAGTTGCGGCAATTCGAAGTCTGGGGATGGCATTTCAAAACTGGTGAGGGTTCCCCCTTATGCTTTTTTCGCAAAATATACACCATTTTTTTTTCAAAAATTAATAAACTTGAGATGTAGAATTAAACTAGATGCCAAACTATGATCAGAATGGCTTCGATATTAAAAATCGGCTTAGATTTGGCAAAGTTGTGGCAATACGAAGTCTGGGAATGTAATTTCAAAATTTGTAAGGGTTCCCCCTTATGATTTTTTCGCAAAAAATACACAATTAATTTTTCGCCAAAAATTAATAAACTTGAGATGTTGAATTAAACTAGATGCCAAATTAAGATCAAAATGGCTTCGATATTGAAAATCGGCTGAGATTTGGCAAAGTTGCGGCAATTCGAAGTCTGGGGATGGCATTTCAAAATTGTTGAGGGTTCCCCCTTATGCTTTTTTCGCAAAAAATACGCAATTTTTTTTCAAAAATTAATAAACTTGAGATGTAGAATTAAACTAGATGCCAAAGTATGATCAAAATGGCCTCGATATTGACAATCGGTTTAGATTTGATAAAGTTGTGTCAATTCGAAGTCTGGGAATGACATTTGAAAATTGGTAAGGGTTCCCCCATATGCTTTTTTCGCCAAATAAAAAATATTTTTTTTTTTCAAATATGTATAAACTTGAGATGTAGGATTAAACTAGATGCCAAATTATGATCAAAATGGCTTCGATATTGAAAATCGGCTTAGATTTGGCAAAGTTGTGGCAATTCGAAGTCTGGGAATGTAATTTCAAAATTGGTAAGGGTTCACCCTTATGATTTTTTTGCAAAAAATACACAATTATTATTTTTAAAAAATTAATAAACTTGAAATGTAGAATTAAACTAGATGCCAAATTATGATCAAAATGGCTTCGATATTGAAAATCGGCTTAGATTTGGCAAAGTTGCGGCAATTCGAAGTCTGGGAATGTTATTTCAAAATTGGTAAGAGTTCCCCCTTATGATTTTTTCGCAAAAAATACACAATTATTTTTTTGCAAGAATTAATAAACTTGAGATGTAGAATTAAACTAGATGCCAAATTATGATCAAAATGGCTTCGATATTAAAAATCGGCTGAGATTTGGCAAAGTTGCGGCAATTCGAAGTCTGGGGATGGCATTTCAAAACTGGTGAGGGTTCCCCCTTATGCTTTTTTCGCAAAATATACACAATTTTTTTTGTCAAAAATTAATAAACTTGAGATGTAGAATTAAACTAGATGCCAAACTATGATCAGAATGGCTTCGATATTAAAAATCGGCTTAGATTTGACAAAGTTGTGGCAATTCGAAGTCTGGGAATGTAATTTCAAAATTTGTAAGGGTTTCCCCTTATGATTTTTTCGCAAAAAATACACAATTATTTATTCGCAAAAATTAATAAACTTGAGATGTAGAATTAAACTAGATGCCAAATTATGATCAAAATGGCTTCGATATTGAAAGTCGGCTTGGATTTGGCAAAGTGTCGGCAATTCGAAGTCTGGGGATGGCATTTCAAAACTGGTGAGGGTTCCCCCTTATGCTTTTTTCGCAAAAAATACACAATTTTTTTTTTCAAAAATTAGTAAACTTGAGATGTAGAATTAAACTAGATGCCAAATTATGATCAAAATGGCCTCGATATTGACAATCGGTTTATATTTGATAAAGTTGTGGCAATTCGAAGTCTGGAAATGTCATTTGAAAATTGGTAAGGGTTCCCCCTTATGCTTTTTTCGCCAAAAAATATATATTTTTTTTTTCAAAAATTTATAAACTTGAGATGAAGGATTAAACTAGATGCCAAATTATGATCAAAATGGCTTCGATATTGAAAATCGGCTTAGATTTGGCAAAGTTGTGGCAATTCGAAGTCTATGAATGTAATTTCAAAATTGGTAAGGGTTCCCCCTTATGATTTTTTTGCAAAAAACACACAATTATTATTTTTAAAAAATTGATAAACTTGAAATGTAGAATTAAACTAGATGCCAAATTATGATCAAAATGGCTTCGATATTGAAAATCGGCTTAGATTTGGCAAAGTTGCGGCAATTCGAAGTCTGGGAATGTTATTTCAAAATTGGTAAGAGTTCCCCCTTATGATTTTTTCGCAAAAAATACACAATTATTTTTTTGCAAGAATTAATAAACTTGAGATGTAGAATTAAACTAGATGCCAAACTATGATCAGAATGGCTTCGATATTAAAAATCGGCTTAGATTTGACAAAGTTGTGGCAATTCGAAGTCTGGGAATGTAATTTCAAAATTTGTAAGGGTTCCCCCTTATGATTTTTTCGCAAAAAATACACAATTATTTATTTGCAAAAATTAATAAACTTGAGATGTTGAATTAAACTAGATGCCAAATTATGATCGAAATGGCTTCGATATTGAAAATCGGCTGAGATTTGGCAAAGTTGCGGCAATTCGAAGTCTGGGGATGGCATTTCAAAATTTGTGAGGGTTCCCCCTTATGCTTTTTTCGCAAAATATACACAATTTTTTTTTCAAAAATTAATAAACTTGAGATGAAGAATTAAATTCGATGCCAAATTATGATCAAAATGGCTTCGATATTGAAAATCGGCTTAGATTTGGCAAAGTTGCGGCAATTCGAAGTCTGGGAATGTTATTTCAAAATTGGTTAGGGTTCCCCCTTATGATTTTTTCGCAAAAAATACACAATTATTTTTTTGCAAGAATTAATAAACTTGAGATGTTGAATTAAACTAGATGCCAAATTATGATCAAAATGGCTTCGATATTGAAAATCGGCTGAGATTTGGCAAAGTTGCGGCAATTCGAAGTCTGGGGATGGCATTTCAAAACTGGTGAGGGTTCCCCCTTATGCTTTTTTCGCAAACTATACACAATTTTTTTTTCAAAAATTAATAAACTTGAGATGTAGAATTAAACTAGATGCCAAACTATGATCAGAATGGCTTCGATATTAAAAATCGGCTTAGATTTGGCAAAGTTGTGGCAATACGAAGTCTGGGAATGTAATTTCAAAATTTGTAAGGGTTCCCCCTTATGATTTTTTCGCAAAAAATACACAATTAATTTTTCGCCAAAAATTAATAAACTTGAGATGTTGAATTAAACTAGATGCCAAATTATGATCAAAATGGCTTCGATATTGAAAATCGGCTGAGATTTGGCAAAGTTGCGGCAATTCGAAGTCTGGGGATGGCATTTCAAAATTGTTGAGGGTTCCCCCTTATGCTTTTTTCGCAAAAAATACGCAATTTTTTTTCAAAAATTAATAAACTTGAGATGTAGAATTAAACTAGATGCCAAAGTATGATCAAAATGGCCTCGATATTGACAATCGGTTTAGATTTGATAAAGTTGTGTCAATTCGAAGTCTGGGAATGACATTTGAAAATTGGTAAGGGTTCCCCCTTATGCTTTTTTCGCCAAATAAAAAATATTTTTTTTTTTCAAATATGTATAAACTTGAGATGTAGGATTAAACTAGATGCCAAATTATGATCAAAATGGCTTCGATATTGAAAATCGGCTTAGATTTGGCAAAGTTGTGGCAATTCGAAGTCTGGGAATGTAATTTCAAAATTGGTAAGGGTTCACCCTTATGATTTTTTCGCAAAAAATACACAATTATTATTTTTAAAAAATTAATAAACTTGAAATGTAGAATTAAACTAGATGCCAAATTATGATCAAAATGGCTTCGATATTGAAAATCGGCTTAGATTTGGCAAAGTTGTGGCAATTCGAAGTCTGGGAATGTAATTTCAAAATTGGTAAGGGTTCACCCTTATGATTTTTTCGCAAAAAATACACAATTATTTATTTGCAAAAAATAATAAACTTGAGATTTAGAACTAAACTAGATGCTAAATTATGATCAAAATGGCCTCGATATTGACAATCGGTTTAGATTTGACAAAGTTGTGGCAATTCGAAGTCTGGGAATGTCATTTCAAAATTTGTAAGGGTTCCCCCTTATGCTTTTTTCGCCAAAAAAAAAAACATTTTTTTTTTTCAAAAATGTATAAACTTGAGATGTAGAATTAAACTAGATGCCAAATTATGATCAAAATGGCTTCGATATTGAAAATCGGCTTAGATTTGGCAAAGTTGCGGCAATTCGAAGTCTGGGGATGGCATTTCAAAATTGGTAAGGGTTCCCCCTTATGCTTTTTTCGCCAAAAAAAAAATATTTTTTTTTTTCAAAAATTTATAAACTTGAGATGAAGGATTAAACTAGATGCCACATTATGATCAAAATGGCTTCGATATTGAAAATCGGCTTAGATTTGGCAAAGGTGTGGCAATTCGAAGTGTATGAATGTAATTTCAAAATTGGTAAGGGTTCCCCCTTATGATTTTTTCGCAAAAAATACACAATTATTATTTTTAAAAAATTAATAAACTTGAAATTTAGAATTAAACTAGATGCCAAATTATGATCAAAATGGCTTCGATATTGAAAATCGGCTTAGATTTGGCAAAGTTGCGGCAATTCGAAGTCTGGGAATGTTATTTCAAAATTGGTAAGGGTTCCCCCTTATGATTTTTTCGCAAAAAATACACAATTATTTTTTTGCAAGAATTAATAAACTTGAGATGTAGAATTAAACTAGATGCCAAATTATGATCAAAATGGCTTCGATATTGAAAATTGGCTGAGATTTGGCAAAGTTGCGGCAATTCGAAGTCTGGGGATGGCATTTCAAAACTGGTGAGGGTTCCCCCTTATCCTTTTTTCGCAAAATATACACAATTTTTTTTTCAAAAATTAATAAACTTGAGATGTAGAATTAAACTAGATGCCAAACTATGATCAGAATGGCTTCGATATTAAAAATCGGTTTAGATTTGACAAAGTTGTGGCAATTCGAAGTCTGGGAATGTCATTTGAAAATTTGTAAGGGTTCCCCCTTATGCTTTTTTCGCCAAAAAAAAAACATTTTTTTTTTTCAAAAATGTATAAACTTGAGATGTAGGATTAAACTAGATGCCAAATTATGATCAAAATGGCTTCGATATTGAAAATCGGCTTAGATTTGGCAAAGTTGCGGCAATTCGAAGTCTGGGGATGGCATTTCAAAATTGGTAAGGGTTCCCCCTTATGCTTTTTTCGCCAAAAAATACACATATTTTTTTTTCAAAAATTTATAAACTTGAGATGAAGGATTAAACTAGATGCCACATTATGATCAAAATGGCTTCGATATTGAAAATCGGCTTAGATTTGGCAAAGGTGTGGCAATTCGAAGTCTGGGAATGTAATTTCAAAATTGGTAAGGGTTCCCCCTTATGATTTTTTCGCAAAAAATACACAATTATTATTTTTAAAAAATTAATAAACTTGAAATTTAGAATTAAACTAGATGCCAAATTATGATCAAAATGGCTTCGATATTGAAAATCGGCTTAGATTTGGCAAAGTTGCGGCAATTCGAAGTCTGGGAATGTTATTTCAAAATTGGTAAGGGTTCCCCCTTATGATTTTTTCGCAAAAAATACACAATTATTTTTTTGCAAGAATTAATAAACTTGAGATGTAGAATTAAACTAGATGCCAAATTATGATCAAAATGGCTTCGATATTGAAAATCGGCTGAGATTTGGCAAAGTTGCGGCAATTCGAAGTCTGGGGATGGCATTTCAAAACTGGTGAGGGTTCCCCCTTATGCTTTTTTCGCAAAATATACACAATTTTTTTTTCAAAAATTAATAAACTTGAGATGTAGAATTAAACTAGATGCCAAACTATGATCAGAATGGCTTCGATATTAAAAATCGGTTTAGATTTGACAAAGTTGTGGCAATTCGAAGTCTGGGAATGTCATTTGAAAATTTGTAAGGGTTCCCCCTTATGCTTTTTTCGCCAAAAAAAAAAACATTTTTTTTTTCAAAAATGTATAAACTTGAGATGTAGGATTAAACTAGATGCCAAATTATGATCAAAATGGCTTCGATATTGAAAATCGGCTTAGATTTGGCAAAGTTGTGGCAATTCGAAGTCTGGGAATGTATTTTCAAAATTTGTAAGGGTTCCCCCTTATGATTTTTTCGCAAAAAATACACAATTATTTATTTGCAAAAAATAATAAACTTGAGATTTAAAACTAAACTAGATGCTAAATTATGATCAAAATGGCCTCGATATTGACAATCGGTTTAGATTTGACAAAGTTGCGGCAATTCGAAGTCTGGGAATGGCATTTCAAAACTGGTGAGGGTTCCCCCTTATGCTTTTTTCGCAAAATATACACAATTTTTTTTTCAAAAATTAATAAACTTGAGATGTAGAATTAAACTAGATGCCAAATTATGATCAGAATGGCTTCGATATTGAAAATCGGCTTAGATTTGGCAAAGTTGTGGCAATTCGAAGTCTGGGATTGTAATTTCAAAATTTGTAAGGGTTCCCCCTTATGATTTTTTCGCAAAAAATACACAATTATTTTTTTGCAAAAATTAATAAACTTGAGATGTTGAATTAAACTAGATGCCAAATTATGATCAAAATGGCTTCGATATTGAAAATCGGCTTAGATTTGGCAAAGTTGTGGCAATTCGAAGTCTGGGAATGTCATTTCAAAATTGGTAAGGGTTCCCCCTTATGCTTTTTTCGCAAAAAATACACAATTTTTTTTTCAAAAATTAATAAACTTGAGATGTAGAATTAAACTAGATGCCAAATTATGATCAAAATGGCTTCGATATTGACAATCGGTTTAGATTTGACAAAGTTGTGGCAATTCGAAGTCTGGGAATGTCATTTGAAAATTGGTAAGGGTTCCCCCTTATGCTTTTTTCGCCAAATAAAAACATATTTTTTTTTTCAAAAATGTATAAACTTGAGATGTAGAATTAAACTAGATGCCAAATTATGATCAAAATGGCTTCGATATTGAAAATCGGCTTAGATTTGGCAAAGTTGTGGCAATTCGAAGTCTGGGAATGTCATTTCAAAATTTGTAAGGGTTCCCCCTTATGCTTTTTTCGCCAAAAAATACACAATTTTTTTTTTCAAAAATGTAATAAACTTGAGATGTAGAATTAAACTAGATGCCAAATTATGATCAAAATGGCTTCGATATTGAAAATCGGCTTAGATTTGGCAAAGTTGCGGCAATTCGAAGTCTGGGGATGGCATTTCAAAATTGGTAAGGGTTCCCCCTTATGATTTTTTCGCAAAAAATACACAATTATTATTTTTCAAAAAATTAATAAACTTGAGATTTAGAATTAAACTAGATGCCAAATTATGATCAAAATGGCTTCGATATTGAAAATCGGCTTAGATTTGGCAAAGTTGTGGCAATTCGAAGTCTGGGAATGTTATTTCAAAATTGGTAAGGGTTCCCCCTTATGATTTTTTCGCAAAAAATACACAATTATTTTTTTGCAAGAATTAATAAACTTGAGATGTAGAATTAAACTAGATGCCAAATTATGATCAAAATGGCTTCGATATTGAAAATCGGCTGAGATTTGGCAAAGTTGCGGCAATTCGAAGTCTGGGGATGGCATTTCAAAATTGGTGAGGGTTCCCCCTTATGCTTTTTTCGCAAAAAATACACAATTA
Organism: Drosophila maculinotata; assembly: GCA_035045305.1. Taxonomy (NCBI): domain Eukaryota; kingdom Metazoa; phylum Arthropoda; class Insecta; order Diptera; family Drosophilidae; genus Drosophila; species Drosophila maculinotata. Next base: position 32,698 of record JAWNPD010000397.1, read on the forward strand.
TTTTTTTCAAAAATTAATAAACTTGAGATGTAGAATTAAACTAGATGCCAAATTATGATCAGAATGGCTTCGATATTAAAAATCGGCTTAGATTTGGCAAAGTTGTGGCAATTCGAAGTCTGGGAATGTCATTTCAAAATTTGTAAGGGTTCCCCCTTATGCTTTTTTCGCCAAAAAAAACACAATTTTTTTTTTCAAAAATGTAATAAACTTGAGATGTAGAATTAAACTAGATGCCAAATTATGATCAAAATGGCTTCGATATTGAAAATCGGCTTAGATTTGGCAAAGTTGTGGCAATTCGAAGTCTGGGAATGTATTTTCAAAATTTGTAAGGGTTCCCCCTTATGATTTTTTCGCAAAAAATACACAATTATTTATTTGCAAAAATTAATAAACTTGAGATTTAGAACTAAACTAGATGCTAAATTATGATCAAAATGGCCTCGATATTGACAATCGGTTTAGATTTGACAAAGTTGTGGCAATTCGAAGTCTGGGAATGTCATTTCAAAATTTGTAAGAGAACCCCCTTATGATTTTTTCGCCAAAAAAAAAAACATTTTTTTTTTTTCAAAAATGTATAAACTTGAGATGTAGGATTAAACTAGATGCCAAATTATGATCAAAATGGCTTCGATATTGAAAATCGGCTTAGATTTGGCAAAGTTGCGGCAATTCGAAGTCTGGGAATGTTATTTCAAAATTGGTAAGGGTTCCCCCTTATGATTTTTTCGCAAAAAATACACAATTATTTATTTGCAAAAATTAATAAACTTGAGATGTAGAATTAAACTAGATGCCAAATTATGATCGAAATGGCTTCGATATTGAAAATCGGCTTAGATTTGGCAAAGTTGCGGCAATTCGAAGTCTGGGAATGTTATTTCAAAATTGGTAAGGGTTCCCCCTTATGATTTTTTCGCAAAAAATACACAATTATTTTTTTGCAAGAATTAATAAACTTGAGATGTAGAATTAAACTAGATGCCAAATTATGATCAAAATGGCTTCGATATTGAAAATCGGCTTAGATTTGGCAAAGTTGCGGCAATTCGAAGTCTGGGAATGTTATTTAAAAATTGGTAAGGGTTCCCCCTTATGATTTTTTCGCAAAAAATACACAATTATTTTTTTGCAAGAATTAATAAACTTGAGATGTAGAATTAAACTAGATGCCAAATTATGATCAAAATGGCTTCGATATTGAAAATCGGCTTAGATTTGGCAAAGTTGTGGCAATTCGAAGTCTGGGAATGTCATTTGAAAATTGGTTAGGGTTCCCCCTTATGATTTTTTTCGCCAAAAAAAAAAACATTGTTTTTTTTCAAAAATGTATAAACTTGAGATGTAGAATTAAACTAGATGCCAAATTATGATCAAAATGGCTTCGATATTGAAAATCGGCTGAGATTTGGCAAAGTTGCGGCAATTCGAAGTCTGGGGATGGCATTTCAAAATTGGTGAGGGTTCCCCCTTATGCTTTTTTCGCAAAAAATACACAATTATTTTTTTGCAAAAATTAATAAACTTGAGATGTAGAATTAAACTAGATGCCAAATTATGATCAAAATGGCCTCGATATTGACAATCGGTTTAGATTTGACAAAGTTGTGGCAATTCGAAGTCTGGGAATGTCATTTCAAAATTTGTAAGGGTTCCCCCTTATGATTTTTTCGCAAAAAATACACAATTATTTTTTCGCCAAAAATTAATAAACTTGAGATGTAGAATTAAACTAGATGCCAAATTATGATCAAAATGGCTTCGATATTGAAAATCGGCTGAGATTTGGCAAAGTTGCGGCAATTCGAAGTCTGGGGATGGCATTTCAAAATTGGTGAGGGTTCCCCCTTATGCTTTTTTCGCAAAAAATACACAATTTTTTTTTCAAAAATTAATAAACTTGAGATGTAGAATTAAACTAGATGCCAAATTATGATCAAAATGGCCTCGATATTGACAATCGGTTTAGATTTGATAAAGTTGTGTCAATTCGAAGTCTGGGAATATCATTTGAAAATTGGTAAGGGTTCCCCCTTATGCTTTTTTCGCCAAATAAAAAATATTTTTTTTTTCAAATATGTATAAACTTGAGATGTAGGATCAAACTAGATGCCAAATTATGATCAAAATGGCTTCGATATTGAAAATCGGCTTAGATTTGGTAAAGTTGTGGCAATTCGAAGTCTGGGAATGTAATTTCAAAAATGGTAAGGGTTCCCCCTTATGCTTTTTTCGCAAAAAATACACAATTATTATTTTTAAAAAATTAATAAACTTGAAATGTAGAATTAAACTAGATGCCAAATTATGATCGAAATGGCTTCGATATTGAAAATCGGCTTAGATTTGGCAAAGTTGTGGCAATTCGAAGTCTGGGATTGTAATTTCAAAATTTGTAAGGGTTCCCCCTTATGATTTTTTCGCAAAAAATACACAATTATTTTTTCGCCAAAAATTAATAAACTTGAGATGTAGAATTAAACTAGATGCCAAATTATGATCAAAATGGCTTCGATATTGAAAATCGGCTGAGATTTGGCAAAGTTGCGGCAATTCGAAGTCTGGGGATGGCATTTCAAAATTGGTGAGGGTTCCCCCTTATGCTTTTTTCGCAAAAAATACACAATTTTTTTTTCAAAAATTAATAAACTTGAGATGTAGAATTAAACTAGATGCCAAATTATGATCAGAACGGCTTCGATATTGACAATCGGTTTAGATTTGATAAAGTTGTGCAATTCGAAGTCTGGGAATGTCATTTGAAAATTGGTAAGGGTTCCCCCTTATGCTTTTTTCGCCAAATAAAAAATATTTTTTTTTTTCAAATATGTATAAACTTGAGATGTAGGATTAAACTAGATGCCAAATTATGATCAAAATGGCTTCGATATTGAAAATCGGCTTAGATTTGGCAAAGTTGTGGCAATTCGAAGTCTGGGAATGTAATTTCAAAATTGGTAAGGGTTCCCCCTTATGATTTTTTCGTAAAAAATACACAATTATTTTTTCGCCAAAAATTAATAAACTTGAGATGTAGAATTAAACTAGATGCAAAATTATGATCAAAATGGCTTCGATATTGAAAATCGGCTGAGTTGCAAAGTTGCGGCAAAGTTGCGGCAATTCGAAGTCTGGGGATGGCATTTCAAAATTGGTGAGGGTTCCCCCTTATGCTTTTTTCGCAAAAAATACACAATTTTTTTTCAAAAATTAATAAACTTGAGATGTAGAATTAAACTAGATGCCAAATTATGATCAAAATGGCCTCGATATTGACAATCGGTTTAGATTTGATAAAGTTGTGTCAATTCGAAGTCTGGGAATGTCATTTGAAAATTGGTAAGGGTTCCCCCTTATGCTTTTTTCGCCAAATAAAAAATATTTTTTTTTTCAAATATGTATAAACTTGAGATGTAGGATTAAACTGGATGCCAAATTATGATCAAAATGGCTTCGATATTGAAAATCGGCTTAGATTTGGCAAAGTTGTGGCAATTCGAAGTCTGGGAATGTAATTTCAAAATTGGTAAGGGTTCCCCCTTATGATTTTTTCGCAAAAAATACACAATTATTATTTTTCAAAAAATTAATAAACTTGAAATGTAGAATTAAACTAGATGCCAAATTATGATCAAAATGGCTTCGATATTGAAAATCGGCTTAGATTTGGCAAAGTTGTGGCAATTCGAAGTCTGGGATTGTAATTTCAAAATTTGTAAGGGTTCCCCCTTATGCTTTTTTCGCAAAAAATACACAATTTTTTTTTTTCAAAAATGTATAAACTTGAGATGTAGGATTAAACTAGATGCCAAATTATGATCAAAATGGCTTCGATATTGACAATCGGCTTAGATTTGACAAAGTTGTGGCAATTCGCAGTTTGGAAATGTTATTTCAAAATTGGTGAGGGTTCCCCCTTATGCTTTTTTCGCCAAAATAAAAAATATTTTTTTTTTTCAAATATGTATAAACTTGAGATGTAGGATTAAACTGGATGCCAAATTATGATCAAAATGGCTTCGATATTGAAAATCGGCTTAGATTTGGCAAAGTTGCGGCAATTCGAAGTCTGGGGATGGCATTTCAAAATTGGTGAGGGTTCCCCCTTATGCTTTTTTCGCAAAAAATACACAATTTTTTTTTCAAAAATTAATAAACTTGAGATGTAGAATTAAACTAGATGCCAAATTATGATCAAAATGGCCTCGATATTGACAATCGGCTTAGATTTGACAAAGTTGTGGCAATTCGAAGTCTGGAAATGTTATTTGAAAATTGGTAAGGGTTCCCCCTTATGCTTTTTTCGCCAAAAAAAAAACATTTTTTTTTTCAAAAATGTATAAACTTGAGATGTAGGATTAAACTAGATGCCAAATTATGATCAAAATGGCTTCGATATTAAAAATCGGCTTAGATTTGGCAAAGTTGTGGCAATTCGAAGTCTGGGAATGTAATTTCAAAATTTGTAAGGGTTCCCCCTTATGATTTTTTCGCAAAAAATACACAATTATTTTTTCGCCAAAAATTAATAAACTTGAGATGTAGAATTAAACTAGATGCCAAATTATGATCAAAATGGCCTCGATATTGACAATCGGTTTAGATTTGATAAAGTTGTGGCAATTCGAAGTCTGGGAATGTCATTTGAAAATTGGTAAGGGTTCCCCCTTATGCTTTTTTCGCCAAATAAAAACATATTTTTTTTTTCAAAAATGTATAAACTTGAGATGTAGGATTAAACTAGATGCCAAATTATGATCAAAATGGCTTCGATATTGAAAATCGGCTGAGATTTGGCAAAGTTGCGGCAATTCGAAGTCTGGGGATGGCATTTCAAAATTGGTGAGGGTTCCCCCTTATGCTTTTTTCGCAAAAAATACACAATTTTTTTTTCAAAAATTAATAAACTTGAGATGTAGAATTAAACTAGATGCCAAATTATGATCAGAACGGCTTCGATATTGACAATCGGTTTAGATTTGACAAAGTTGTGGCAATTCGAAGTCTGGGAATGTCATTTGAAAATTGGTAAGGGTTCCCCCTTATGCTTTTTTCGCCAAAAAAAAAACAATTTTTTTTTTCAAAAATGTATAAACTTGAGATGTAGAATTAAACTAGATGCCAAATTATGATCAAAATGGCTTCGATATTGAAAATCGGCTTAGATTTGGCAAAGTTGCGGCAATTCGAAGTCTGGGGATGGCATTTCAAAATTGGTAAGGGTTCCCCCTTATGCTTTTTTCGCAAAAAATACACAATTTTTTTTTTCAAAAATTAATAAACTTGAGATGTAGAATTAAACTAGATGCCAAATTATGATCAAAATGGCTTCGATATTGAAAATCGGCTGAGATTTGGCAAAGTTGCGGCAATTCGAAGTCTGGGGATGGCATTTCAAAATTGGTGAGGGTTCCCCCTTATGATTTTTTCGCAAAAAATACACAATTTTTTTTTTCAAAAATTAATAAACTTGAGATGTAGAATTAAACTAGATGCCAAATTATGATCAGAATGGCTTCGATATTAAAAATCGGCTTAGATTTGGCAAAGTTGTGGCAATTCGAAGTCTGGGAATGTCATTTCAAAATTGGTAAGGGTTCCCCCTTATGATTTTTTCGCAAAAAATACACAATTATTTATTTGCAAAAATTAATAAACTTGAGATGTAGAATTAAACTAGATGCCAAATTATGATCAAAATGGCTTCGATATTGAAAATCGGCTTAGATTTGGCAAAGTTGTGGCAATTCGAAGTCTGGGATTGTAATTTCAAAATTTGTAAGGGTTCCCCCTTATGATTTTTTCGCAAAAAATACACAATTATTTTTTCGCCAAAAATTAATAAACTTGAGATGTAGAATTAAACTAGATGCCAAATTATGATCAAAATGGCTTCGATATTGAAAATCGGCTGAGATTTGGCAAAGTTGCGGCAATTCGAAGTCTGGGGATGGCATTTCAAAATTGGTGAGGGTTCCCCCTTATGCTTTTTTCGCAAAAAATACACAATTTTTTTTCAAAAATTAATAAACTTGAGATGTAGAATTAAACTAGATGCCAAATTATGATCAAAATGGCCTCGATATTGACAATCGGTTTAGATTTGATAAAGTTGTGTCAATTCGAAGTCTGGGAATGTCATTTGAAAATTGGTAAGGGTTCCCCCTTATGCTTTTTTCGCCAAATAAAAAATATTTTTTTTTTCAAATATGTATAAACTTGAGATGTAGGATTAAACTGGATGCCAAATTATGATCAAAATGGCTTCGATATTGAAAATCGGCTTAGATTTGGCAAAGTTGTGGCAATTCGAAGTCTGGGAATGTAATTTCAAAATTGGTAAGGGTTCCCCCTTATGCTTTTTTCGCAAAAAATACACAATTATTATTTTTAAAAAATTAATAAACTTGAAATGTAGAATTAAACTAGATGCCAAATTATGATCAAAATGGCTTCGATATTGAAAATCGGCTGAGATTTGGCAAAGTTGCGGCAATTCGAAGTCTGGGGATGGCATTTCAAAATTGGTGAGGGTTCCCCCTTATGATTTTTTCGCAAAAAATACACAATTATTATTTTTCAAAAATTAATAAACTTGAAATGTAGAATTAAACTAGATGCCAAATTATGATCAAAATGGCTTCGATATTGAAAATCGGCTTAGATTTGGCAAAGTTGTGGCAATTCGAAGTCTGGGATTGTAATTTCAAAATTTGTAAGGGTTCCCCCTTATGCTTTTTTCGCAAAAAATACACAATTTTTTTTTTCAAAAATGTATAAACTTGAGATGTAGAATTAAACTAGATGCCAAATTATGATCAAAATGGCTTCGATATTGAAAATCGGCTTAGATTTGGCAAAGTTGCGGCAATTCGAAGTCTGGGGATGGCATTTCAAAATTGGTAAGGGTTCCCCCATATGCTTTTTTCGCAAAAAATACACAATTTTTTTTTTCAAAAATTAATAAACTTGAGATGTAGAATTAAACTAGATGCCAAATTATGATCAAAATGGCCTCGATATTGACAATCGGTTTAGATTTGATAAAGTTGTGTCAATTCGAAGTCTGGGAATGTCATTTGAAAATTGGTAAGGGTTCCCCCTTATGCTTTTTTCGCCAAATAAAAAATATTTTTTTTTTCAAATATGTATAAACTTGAGATGTAGGATTAAACTAGATGCCAAATTATGATCAAAATGGCTTCGATATTGAAAATCGGCTTAGATTTGGCAAAGTTGTGGCAATTCGAAGTCTGGGAATGTAATTTCAAAATTGGTAAGGGTTCCCCCTTATGCTTTTTTCGCAAAAAATACACAATTATTATTTTTAAAAAATTAATAAACTTGAAATGTAGAATTAAACTAGATGCCAAATTATGATCGAAATGGCTTCGATATTGAAAATCGGCTTAGATTTGGCAAAGTTGTGGCAATTCGAAGTCTGGGATTGTAATTTCAAAATTTGTAAGGGTTCCCCCTTATGATTTTTTCGCAAAAAATACACAATTATTTTTTCGCCAAAAATTAATAAACTTGAGATGTAGAATTAAACTAGATGCCAAATTATGATCAAAATGGCTTCGATATTGAAAATCGGCTGAGATTTGGCAAAGTTGCGGCAATTCGAAGTCTGGGGATGGCATTTCAAAATTGGTGAGGGTTCCCCCTTATGCTTTTTTCGCAAAAAATACACAATTTTTTTTTCAAAAATTAATAAACTTGAGATGTAGAATTAAACTAGATGCCAAATTATGATCAGAATGGCTTCGATATTGACAATCGGTTTAGATTTGACAAAGTTGTGGCAATTCGAAGTCTGGGAATGTAATTTCAAAATTGGTAAGGGTTCCCCCTTATGCTTTTTTCGCCAAAAAAAAACACATTTTTTTTTTTCAAAAATGTATAAACTTGAGATGTAGAATTAAACTAGATGCCAAATTATGATCAAAATGGCTTCGATATTGAAAATCGGCTTAGATTTGGCAAAGTTGTGGCAATTCGAAGTCTGGGAATGTAATTTCAAAATTTGTAAGGGTTCCCCCTTATGATTTTTTCGCAAAAAATACACAATTATTTATTTGCAAAAATTAATAAACTTGAGATTTAGAACTAAACTAGATGCTAAATTATGATCAAAATGGCCTCGATATTGACAATCGGTTTAGATTTGACAAAGTTGTGGCAATTCGAAGTCTGGGAATGTCATTTCAAAATTTGTAAGGGTTCCCCCTTATGCTTTTTTCGCAAAAAAAAAACAATTTTTTTTTTCAAAAATGTATAAACTTGAGATGTAGAATTAAACTAGATGCCAAATTATGATCAAAATGGCTTCGATATTGAAAATCGGCTTAGATTTGGCAAAGTTGTGGCAATTCGAAGTCTGGGGATGGCATTTCAAAATTGGTAAGGGTTCCCCCTTATGCTTTTTTCGCCAAAAAATAAACAATTTTTTTTTTCAAAAATTTATAAACTTGAGATGTAGGATTAAACTAGATGCCAAATTATGATCAAAATGGCTTCGATATTGAAAATCGGCTTAGATTTGGCAAAGTTGTGGCAATTCGAAGTCTGGGAATGTAATTTCAAAATTCGTAAGGGTTCCCCCTTATGATTTTTTTCGCAAAAAATACACAATTATTATTTTTCAAAAATTAATAAACTTGAAATGTAGAATTAAACTAGATGCCAAATTATGATCAAAATGGCTTCGATATTGAAAATCGGCTGAGATTTGGCAAAGTTGCGGCAATTCGAAGTCTGGGGATGGCATTTCAAAAGTGGTGAGGGTTCCCCCTTATGATTTTTTCGCAAAATATACACAATTTTTTTTTCAAAAATTTATAAACTTGAGATGTAGAATTAAACTAGATGCCAAACTATGATCAGAATGGCTTCGATATTAAAAATCGGCTTAGATTTGGCAAAGTTGTGGCAATTCGAAGTCTGGGAATGTAATTTCAAAATTTGTAAGGGTTCCCCCTTATGATTTTTTCGCAAAAAATACACAATTATTTATTTGCAAAAATTAATAAACTTGAGATGTAGAATTAAACTAGATGCCTAAATTATGATCGAAATGGCTTCGATATTGAAAATCGGCTTAGATTTGGCAAAGTTGTGGCAATTCGAAGTCTGGGATTGTAATTTCAAAATTTGTAAGGGTTCCCCCTTATGATTTTTTCGCAAAAAATACACAATTATTTTTTTCGCCAAAAATTAATAAACTTGAGATGTAGAATTAAACTAGATGCCAAATTATGATCAAAATGGCTTCGATATTGAAAATCGGCTGAGATTTGGCAAAGTTGCGGCAATTCGAAGTCTGGGGATGGCATTTCAAAATTGGTGAGGGTTCCCCCTTATGCTTTTTTCGCAAAAAATACACAATTTTTTTTTCAAAAATTTATAAACTTGAGATGTAGAATTAAACTAGATGCCAAATTATGATCAAAATGGCCTCGATATTGACAATCGGTTTAGATTTGATAAAGTTGTGTCAATTCGAACTCTGGGAATGTCATTTGAAAATTGGTAAGGGTTCCCCCTTATGCTTTTTTCGCCAAATAAAAAATATTTTTTTTTTCAAATATGTATAAACTTGAGATGTAGGATTAAACTAGATGCCAAATTATGATCAAAATGGCTTCGATATTGAAAATCGGCTTAGATTTGGCAAAGTTGTGGCAATTCGAAGTCTGGGAATGTAATTTCAAAATTGGTAAGGGTTCCCCCTTATGATTTTTTCGCAAAAAATACACAATTATTTTTTTGCCAAAAATTAATAAACTTGAGATGTAGAATTAAACTAGATGCCAAATTATGATCAAAATGGCTTCGATATTGAAAATCGGCTGAGATTTGGCAAAGTTGCGGCAATTCGAAGTCTGGGGATGGCATTTCAAAATTGGTGAGGGTTCCCCCTTATGCTTTTTTCGCAAAAAATACACAATTTTTTTTTCAAAAATTAATAAACTTGAGATGTAGAATTAAACTAGATGCCAAATTATGATCAAAATGGCTTCGATATTGACAATCGGTTTAGATTTGGCAAAGTTGTGGCAATTCGAAGTCTGGGAATGTCATTTGAAAATTGGTAAGGGTTCCCCCTTATGCTTTTTTCGCCAAAAAAAAATAATTGTTTTTTTCAAAAATGAATAAACTTGAGATGTAGAATTAAACTAGATGCCAAATTATGATCAAAATGGCTTCGATATTGAAAATCGGCTTAGATTTGGCAAAGTTGTGGCAATTCGAAGTCTGGGAATGTAATTTCAAAATTTGTAAGGGTTCCCCCTTATGATTTTTTCGCAAAAAATACACAATTATTTTTTCGCCAAAAATTAATAAACTTGAGATGTAGAATTAAACTAGATGCCAAATTATGATCAAAATGGCTTCGATATTGAAAATCGGCTGAGATTTGGCAAAGTTGCGGCAATTCGAAGTCTGGGGATGGCATTTCAAAATTGGTGAGGGTTCCCCCTTATGCTTTTTTCGCAAAAAATACACAATTTTTTTTCAAAAATTAATAAACTTGAGATGTAGAATTAAACTAGATGCCAAATTATGATCAAAATGGCCTCGATATTGACAATCGGTTTAGATTTGATAAAGTTGTGTCAATTCGAAGTCTGGGAATGTCATTTGAAAATTGGTAAGGGTTCCCCCTTATGCTTTTTTCGCCAAATAAAAAATATTTTTTTTTCAAATATGTATAAACTTGAGATGTAGGATTAAACTAGATGCCAAATTATGATCAAAATGGCTTCGATATTAAAAATCGGCTTAGATTTGGCAAAGTTGTGGCAATTCGAAGTCTGGGAATGTAATTTCAAAATTGGTAAGGGTTCCCCCTTATGATTTTTTCGCAAAAAATACACAATTATTTTTTCGCCAAAAATTAATAAACTTGAGATGTAGAATTAAACTAGATGCCAAATTATGATCAAAATGGCTTCGATATTGAAAATCGGCTGAGATTTGGCAAAGTTGCGGCAATTCGAAGTCTGGGGATGGCATTTCAAAATTGGTGAGGGTTCCCCCTTATGCTTTTTTCGCAAAAAATACACAATTTTTTTTCAAAAATTAATAAACTTGAGATGTAGAATTAAACTAGATGCCAAATTATGATCAAAATGGCCTCGATATTGACAATCGGTTTAGATTTGATAAAGTTGTGTCAATTCGAAGTCTGGGAATGTCATTTGAAAATTGGTAAGGGTTCCCCCTTATGCTTTTTTCGCCAAATAAAAAATATTTTTTTTTTTCAAATATGTATAAACTTGAGATGTAGGATTAAACTGGATGCCAAATTATGATCAAAATGGCTTCGATATTGAAAATCGGCTTAGATTTGGCAAAGTTGTGGCAATTCGAAGTCTGGGAATGTAATTTCAAAATTGGTAAGGGTTCCCCCTTATGATTTTTTCGCAAAAAATACACAATTATTATTTTTCAAAAATTAATAAACTTGAAATGTAGAATTAAACTAGATGCCAAATTATGATCAAAATGGCTTCGATATTGAAAATCGGCTTAGATTTGGCAAAGTTGTGGCAATTCGAAGTCTGGGATTGTAATTTCAAAATTTGTAAGGGTTCCCCCTTATGATTTTTTCGCAAAAAATACACAATTATTTTTTCGCCAAAAATTAATAAACTTGAGATGTAGAATTAAACTAGATGCCAAATTATGATCAAAATGGCTTCGATATTGAAAATCGGCTTAGATTTGGCAAAGTTGCGGCAATTCGAAGTCTGGGGATGGCATTTCAAAATTGGTGAGGGTTCCCCCTTATGCTTTTTTCGCAAAAAATACACAATTTTTTTTTCAAAAATTAATAAACTTGAGATGTAGAATTAAACTAGATGCCAAATTATGATCAAAATGGCCTCGATATTGACAATCGGCTTAGATTTGATAAAGTTGTGTCAATTCGAAGTCTGGGAATGTCATTTGAAAATTGGTAAGGGTTCCCCCTTATGCTTTTTTCGCCAAATAAAAAATATTTTTTTTTTCAAAAATGTATAAACTTGAGATGTAGGATTAAACTAGATGCCAAATTATGATCAAAATGGCTTCGATATTGAAAATCGGCTTAGATTTGGCAAAGTTGTGGCAATTCGAAGTCTGGGAATGTAATTTCAAAATTTGTAAGGGTTCCCCCTTATGCTTTTTTCGCAAAAAATACACAATTATTTTTTTTCAAAAATGTAATAAACTTGAGATGTAGAATTAAACTAGATGCCAAATTATGATCAAAATGGCTTCGATATTGAAAATCGGCTTAGATTTGGCAAAGTTGCGGCAATTCGAAGTCTGGGGATGGCATTTCAAAATTGGTGAGGGTTCCCCCTTATGCTTTTTTCGCAAAAAATACACAATTTTTTTTTTCAAAAATTAATAAACTTGAGATGTAGAATTAAACTAGATGCCAAATTATGATCAAAATGGCTTCGATATTGAAAATCGGCTTAGATTTGGCAAAGTTGTGGCAATTCGAAGTCTGGGAATGTAATTTCAAAATTTGTAAGGGTTCCCCCTTATGATTTTTTCGCAAAAAATACACAATTATTTTTTCGCCAAAAATTAATAAACTTGAGATGTAGAATTAAACTAGATGCCAAATTATGATCAAAATGGCTTCGATATTGAAAATCGGCTGAGATTTGGCAAAGTTGCGGCAATTCGAAGTCTGGGGATGGCATTTCAAAATTGGTGAGGGTTCCCCCTTATGCTTTTTTCGCAAAAAATACACAATTTTTTTTTTCAAAAATTAATAAACTTGAGATGTAGAATTAAACTAGATGCCAAATTATGATCAAAATGGCCTCGATATTGACAATCGGTTTAGATTTGATAAAGTTGTGGCAATTCGAAGTCTGGGAATGTCATTTGAAAATTGGTAAGGGTTCCCCCTTATGCTTTTTTCGCCAAATAAAAAATATTTTTTTTTTCAAAAATGTATAAACTTGAGATGTAGGATTAAACTAGATGCCAAATTATGATCAAAATGGCTTCGATATTGAAAATCGGCTTAGATTTGGAAAAGTTGCGGCAATTCGAAGTCTGGGGATGGCATTTCAAAATTGGTAAGGGTTCCCCCTTATGCTTTTTTCGCAAAAAAAAAACATTTTTTTTTTCAAAAATGTATAAACTTGAGATGTAGAATTAAACTAGATGCCAAATTATGATCAAAATGGCTTCGATATTGAAAATCGGCTTAGATTTGGCAAAGTTGTGGCAATTCGAAGTCTGGGAATGTAATTTCAAAATTTGTAAGGGTTCCCCCTTATGATTTTTTCGCAAAAAATACACAATTGTTTATTAGCAAAAATTAATAAACTTGAGATTTAGAATTAAACTAGATGCTAAATTATGATCAAAATGGCCTCGATATTGACAATCGGTTTAGATTTGACAAAGTTGTGGCAATTCGAAGTCTGGGAATGTCATTTCAAAATTTGTAAGGGTTCCCCCTTATGCTTTTTTCGCCAAAAAAAAAACATTTTTTTTTTCAAAAATGTATAAACTTGAGATGTAGAATTAAACTAGATGCCAAATTATGATCAAAATGGCTTCGATATTGAAAATCGGCTTAGATTTGGCAAAGTTGCGGCAATTCGAAGTCTGGGGATGGCATTTCAAAATTGGTAAGGGTTCCCCCTTATGCTTTTTTCGCCAAAAAATACAAAATTTTTTTTTTCAAAAATTTATAAACTTGAGATGAAGGATTAAACTAGATGCCAAATTATGATCAAAATGGCTTCGATATTGAAAATCGGCTGAGATTTGGCAAAGTTGCGGCAATTCGAAGTCTGGGGATGGCATTTCAAAATTGGTGAGGGTTCCCCCTTATGATTTTTTCGCAAAAAATACACAATTATTTTTTTCAAAAATTAATAAACTTGAGATGTAGAATTAAACTAGATGCCAAATTATGATCAGAATGGCTTCGATATTAAAAATCGGCTTAGATTTGGCAAAGTTGTGGCAATTCGAAGTCTGGGAATGTAATTTCAAAATTTGTAAGGGTTCCCCCTTATGATTTTTTCGCAAAAAATACACAATTATTTATTTGCAAAAATTAATAAACTTGAGATGTAGAATTAAACTAGATGCCAAATTATGATCAAAATGGCTTCGATATTGAAAATCGGCTTAGATTTGGCAAAGTTGTGGCAATTCGAAGTCTGGGATTGTAATTTCAAAATTTGTAAGGGTTCCCCCTTATGATTTTTTCGCAAAAAATACACAATTATTTTTTCGCCAAAAATTAATAAACTTGAGATGTAGAATTAAACTAGATGCCAAATTATGATCAAAATGGCTTCGATATTGAAAATCGGCTGAGATTTGGCAAAGTTGCGGCAATTCGAAGTCTGGGGATGGCATTTCAAAATTGGTGAGGGTTCCCCCTTATGCTTTTTTCGCAAAAAATACACAATTTTTTTTCAAAAATTAATAAACTTGAGATGTAGAATTAAACTAGATGCCAAATTATGATCAAAATGGCCTCGATATTGACAATCGGTTTAGATTTGATAAAGTTGTGTCAATTCGAAGTCTGGGAATGTCATTTGAAAATTGGTAAGGGTTCCCCCTTATGCTTTTTTCGCCAAATAAAAAATATTTTTTTTTCAAATATGTATAAACTTGAGATGTAGGATTAAACTAGATGCCAAATTATGATCAAAATGGCTTCGATATTGAAAATCGGCTTAGATTTGGCAAAGTTGTGGCAATTCGAAGTCTGGGAATGTAATTTCAAAATTGGTAAGGGTTCCCCCTTATGATTTTTTCGTAAAAAATACACAATTATTTTTTCGCCAAAAATTAATAAACTTGAGATGTAGAATTAAACTAGATGCCAAATTATGATCAAAATGGCTTCGATATTGAAAATCGGCTGAGATTTGGCAAAGTTGCGGCAATTCGAAGTCTGGGGATGGCATTTCAAAATTGGTGAGGGTTCCCCCTTATGCTTTTTTCGCAAAAAATACACAATTTTTTTTCAAAAATTAATAAACTTGAGATGTAGAATTAAACTAGATGCCAAATTATGATCAAAATGGCCTCGATATTGACAATCGGTTTAGATTTGATAAAGTTGTGTCAATTCGAAGTCTGGGAATGTCATTTGAAAATTGGTAAGGGTTCCCCCTTATGCTTTTTTCGCCAAATAAAAAATATTTTTTTTTTCAAATATGTATAAACTTGAGATGTAGGATTAAACTGGATGCCAAATTATGATCAAAATGGCTTCGATATTGAAAATCGGCTTAGATTTGGCAAAGTTGTGGCAATTCGAAGTCTGGGAATGTAATTTCAAAATTGGTAAGGGTTCCCCCTTATGATTTTTTCGCAAAAAATACACAATTATTATTTTTCAAAAATTAATAAACTTGAAATGTAGAATTAAACTAGATGCCAAATTATGATCAAAATGGCTTCGATATTGAAAATCGGCTTAGATTTGGCAAAGTTGTGGCAATTCGAAGTCTGGGATTGTAATTTCAAAATTTGTAAGGGTTCCCCCTTATGATTTTTTCGCAAAAAATACACAATTATTTTTTCGCCAAAAATTATTAAACTTGAGATGTAGAATTAAACTAGATGCCAAATTATGATCAAAATGGCTTCGATATTGAAAATCGGCTGAGATTTGGCAAAGTTGCGGCAATTCGAAGTCTGGGGATGGCATTTCAAAATTGGTGAGGGTTCCCCCTTATGCTTTTTTCGCAAAAAATACACAATTTTTTTTCAAAAATTAATAAACTTGAGATGTAGAATTAAACTAGATGCCAAATTATGATCAAAATGGCTTCGATATTGAAAATCGGCTTAGATTTGGCAAAGTTGTGGCAATTCGAAGTCTGGGATTGTAATTTCAAAATTTGTAAGGGTTCCCCCTTATGCTTTTTTCGCAAAAAATACACCATTTTTTTTTTTCAAAAATGTATAAACTTGAGATGTAGAATTAAACTAGATGCCAAATTATGATCAAAATGGCTTCGATATTGAAAATCGGCTTAGATTTGGCAAAGTTGCGGCAATTCGAAGTCTGGGGATGGCATTTCAAAATTGGTGAGGGTTCCCCCTTATGCTTTTTTTCGCAAAAAATACACAATTATTTTTTTCAAAAATTAATAAACTTGAGATGTAGAATTAAACTAGATGCCAAATTATGATCAAAATGGCTTCGATATTGAAAATCGGCTTAGATTTGGCAAAGTTGTGGCAATTCGAAGTCTCGGAATGTAATTTCAAAATTTGTAAGGGTTCCCCCTTATGATTTTTTCGCAAAAAATACACAATTATTTTTTCGCCAAAAATTAATAAACTTGAGATGTAGAATTAAACTAGATGCCAAATTATGATCAAAATGGCTTCGATATTGAAAATCGGCTGAGATTTGGCAAAGTTGCGGCAATTCGAAGTCTGGGGATGGCATTTCAAAATTGGTGAGGGTTCCCCCTTATGCTTTTTTCGCAAAAAATACACAATTTTTTTTTCAAAAATTAATAAACTTGAGATGTAGAAATAAACTAGATGCCAAATTATGATCAAAATGGCCTCGATATTGACAATCGGTTTAGATTTGATAAAGTTGTGGCAATTCGAAGTCTGGGAATGTCATTTGAAAATTGGTAAGGGTTCCCCCTTATGCTTTTTTCGCCAAATAAAAAATATTTTTTTTTTCAAAAATGTATAAACTTGAGATGTAGGATTAAACTAGATGCCAAATTATGATCAAAATGGCTTCGATATTGAAAATCGGCTGAGATTTGGAAAAGTTGCGGCAATTAGAAGTCTGGGGATGGCATTTCAAAATTGGTGAGGGTTCCCCCCTATGCTTTTTTCGCAAAAAATACACAATTTTTTTTTTCAAAAATTAATAAACTTGAGATGTAGAATTAAACTAGATGCCAAATTATGATCAGAACGGCTTCGATATTGACAATCGGTTTAGATTTGACAAAGTTGTGGCAATTCGAAGTCTGGGAATGTCATTTGAAAATTTGTAAGGGTTCCCCCTTATGCTTTTTTCGCCAAAAAAAAAAACATTTTTTTTTTCAAAAATGTATAAACTTGAGATGTAGAATTAAACTAGATGCCAAATTATGATCAAAATGGCTTCGATATTGAAAATCGGCTTAGATTTGGCAAAGTTGTGGCAATTCGAAGTCTGGGAATGTAATTTCAAAATTTGTAAGGGTTCCCCCTTATGATTTTTTCGCAAAAAATACACAATTGTTTATTAGCAAAAATTAATAAACTTGAGATTTAGAACTAAACTAGATGCTAAATTATGATCAAAATGGCCTCGATATTGACAATCGGTTTAGATTTGACAAAGTTGTGGCAATTCGAAGTCTGGGAATGTCATTTCAAAATTTGTAAGGGTTCCCCCTTATGCTTTTTTCGCCAAAAAAAAAAACATTTTTTTTTTCAAAAATGTATAAACTTGAGATGTAGAATTAAACTAGATGCCAAATTATGATCAAAATGGCTTCGATATTGAAAATCGGCTTAGATTTGGCAAAGTTGCGGCAATTTGAAGTCTGGGGATGGCATTTCAAAATTGGTAAGGGTTCCCCCTTATGCTTTTATCGCCAAAAAAACAAAATTTTTTTTTTCAAAAATTTATAAACTTGAGATGAAGGATTAAACTAGATGCCAAATTATGATCAAAATGGCTTCGATATTGAAAATCGGCTGAGATTTGGCAAAGTTGCGGCAATTCGAAGTCTGGGGATGGCATTTCAAAACTGGTGAGGGTTCCCCCTTATGATTTTTTCGCAAAATATACACAATTTTTTTTTCAAAAATTAATAAACTTGAGATGTAGAATTAAACAAGATGCCAAACTATGATCAGAATGGCTTCGATATTAAAAATCGGCTTAGATTTGGCAAAGTTGTGGCAATTCGAAGTCTGGGAATGTAATTTCAAAATTTGTAAGGGCTCCCCCTTATGATTTTTTCGCAAAAAATACACAATTATTTATTTGCAAAAATTAATAAACTTGAGATGTAGAATTAAACTAGATGCCAAATTATGATCGAAATGGCTTCGATATTGAAAATCGGCTTAGATTTGGCAAAGTTGTGGCAATTCGAAGTCTGGGATTGTAATTTCAAAATTTGTAAGGTTCCTATGATTTTTTCGCAAAAAATACACAATTATTTTTTCGCCAAAAATTAATAAACTTGAGATGTAGAATTAAACTAGATGCCAAATTATGATCAAAATGGCTTCGATATTGAAAATCGGCTGAGATTTGGCAAAGTTGCGGCAATTCGAAGTCTGGGGATGGCATTTCAAAATTGGTGAGGGTTCCCCCTTATGCTTTTTTCGCAAAAAATACACAATTTTTTTTTCAAAAATTAATAAACTTGAGATGTAGAATTAAACTAGATGCCAAATTATGATCAAAATGGCCTCGATATTGACAATCGGTTTAGATTTGATAAAGTTGTGTCAATTCGAAGTCTGGGAATGTCATTTGAAAATTGGTAAGGGTTCCCCCTTATGCTTTTTTCGCCAAATAAAAAATATTTTTTTTTTCAAATATGTATAAACTTGAGATGTAGGATTAAACTAGATGCCAAATTATGATCAAAATGGCTTCGATATTGAAAATCGGCTTAGATTTGGCAAAGTTGTGGCAATTCGAAGTCTGGGAATGTAATTTCAAAATTGGTAAGGGTTCCCCCTTATGATTTTTTCGCAAAAAATACACAATTATTTTTTCGCCAAAAATTAATAAACTTGAGATGTAGAATTAAACTAAATGCCAAATTATGATCAAAATGGCTTCGATATTGAAAATCGGCTGAGATTTGGCAAAGTTGCGGCAATTCGAAGTCTGGGGATGGCATTTCAAAATTGGTGAGGGTTCCCCCTTATGCTTTTTTCGCAAAAAATACACAATTTTTTTTTCAAAAATTAATAAACTTGAGATGTAGAATTAAACTAGATGCCAAATTATGATCAAAATGGCCTCGATATTGACAATCGGTTTAGATTTGATAAAGTTGTGTCAATTCGAAGTCTGGGAATGTCATTTGAAAATTGGTAAGGGTTCCCCCTTATGCTTTTTTCGCCAAATAAAAAATATTTTTTTTTTCAAATATGTATAAACTTGAGATGTAGGATTAAACTAGATGCCAAATTATGATCAAAATGGCTTCGATATTGAAAATCGGCTGAGATTTGGCAAAGTTGCGGCAATTCGAAGTCTGGGGATGGCATTTCAAAATTGGTGAGGGTTCCCCCTTATGCTTTTTTCGCAAAAAATACACAATTTTTTTTTCAAAAATTAATAAACTTGAGATGTAGAAATAAACTAGATGCCAAATTATGATCAAAATGGCTTCGATATTGACAATCGGTTTAGATTTGATAAAGTTGTGGCAATTCGAAGTCTGGGAATGTCATTTGAAAATTGGTGAGGGTTCCCCCTTATGCTTTTTTCGCAAAAAAAAAACATTTTTTTTTTTAAAAAATTAATAAACTTGAAATGTAGAATTAAACTAGATGCCAAATTATGATCAAAATGGCTTCGATATTGAAAATCGGCTTAGATTTGGCAAAGTTGTGGCAATTCGAAGTCTGGGATTGTAATTTCAAAATTTGTAAGGGTTCCCCCTTATGATTTTTTCGCAAAAAATACACAGTTATTTTTTTGCAAAAATTAATAAACTTGAGATGTAGAATTAAACTAGATGCCAAATTATGATCAAAATGGCTTCGATATTGAAAATCGGCTGAGATTTGGCAAAGTTGCGGCAATTCGAAGTCTGGGGATGGCATTTCAAAATTGGTGAGGGTTCCCCCTTATGCTTTTTTCGCAAAAAATACACAATTTTTTTTTTCAAAAATTAATAAACTTGAGATGTAGAATTAAACTAGATGCCAAATTATGATCAGAACGGCTTCGATATTGACAATCGGTTTAGATTTGACAAAGTTGTGGCAATTCGAAGTCTGGGAATGTCATTTGAAAATTGGTAAGGGTTCCCCCTTATGCTTTTTTCGCCAAAAAAAAAACATTTTTTTTTTCAAAAATGTATAAACTTGAGATGTAGAATTAAACTAGATGCCAAATTATGATCAAAATGGCTTCGATATTGAAAATCGGCTTAGATTTGGCAAAGTTGTGGCAATTCGAAGTCTGGGAATGTAATTTCAAAATTTGTAAGGGTTCCCCCTTATGATTTTTTCGCAAAAAATACACAATTATTTATTTGCAAAAATTAATAAACTTGAGATTTAGAACTAAGCTAGATGCTAAATTATGATCAAAATGGCCTCGATATTGACAATCGGTTTAGATTTGACAAAGTTGTGGCAATTCGAAGTCTGGGAATGTCATTTGAAAATTGGTAAGGGTTCCCCCTTATGCTTTTTTCGCCAAAAAAAAAATAATTTTTTTTTTCAAAAATGTATAAACTTGAGATGTAGAATTAAACTAGATGCCAAATTATGATCAAAATGGCTTCGATATTGAAAATCGGCTTAGATTTGGCAAATTTGCGGCAATTCGAAGTCTGGGGATGGCATTTCAAAATTGGTGAGGGTTCCCCATTATGCTTTTTTCGCAAAAAATACACAATTTTTTTTTCAAAAATTAATAAACTTGAGATGTAGAATTAAACTAGATGCCAAATTATGATCAAAATGGCCTCGATATTGACAATCGGTTTATATTTGATAAAGTTGTGGCAATTCGAAGTCTGGGAATGTCATTTGAAAATTGGTAAGGGTTCCCCCTTATGCTTTTTTCGCCAAAAAAAAAATATTTTTTTTTTTCAAAAATGTATAAACTTGAGATGAAGGATTAAACTAGATGCCAAATTATGATCAAAATGGTTTCGATATTGAAAATCGGCTTAGATTTGGCAAAGTTGTGGCAATTCGAAGTCTGGGAATGTAATTTCAAAATTGGTAAGGGTTCCCCCTTATGATTTTTTCGCAAAAAATACACAATTATTTTTTTTCAAAAATTAATAAACTTGAAATGTAGAATTAAACTAAATGCCAAATTATGATCAAAATGGCTTCGATATTGAAAATCGGCTTAGATTTGGCAAAGTTGCGGCAATTCGAAGTCTGGGGATGGCATTTCAAAATTGGTGAGGGTTCCCCCTTATGTTTTTTTCGCAAAATATACACAATTTTTTTTTCAAAAATTAATAAACTTGAGATGTAGAATTAAACAAGATGCCGAACTATGATCAGAATGGCTTCGATATTAAAAATCGGCTTAGATTTGGCAAAGTTGTGGCAATTCGAAGTCTGGGAATGTAATTTCAAAATTTGTAAGGGTTCCCCCTAATGATTTTTTCGCAAAAAATACACAATTATTTATTTGCAAAAATTAATAAACTTGAGATGTAGAATTAAACTAGATGCCAAATTATGATCGAAATGGCTTCGATATTGAAAATCGGCTTAGATTTGGCAAAGTTGCGGCAATTCGAAGTCTGGGGATGGCATTTCAAAATTGGTGAGGGTTCCCCCTTATGCTTTTTTTAGATTTGATAAAGTTGTGGCAATTCGAAGTCTGGGAATGTCATTTGAAAATTGGTAAGGGTTCCCCCTTATGCTTTTTTCGCCAAATTAAAAAAATTTTTTTTTTCAAAAATGTATAAACTTGAGATATAGGATTAAACTAGATGCCAAATTATGATCAAAATGGCTTCGATATTGAAAATCGGCTTAGATTTGGCAAAGTTGTGGCAATACGAAGTCTGGGAATGTAATTTCAAAATTTGTAAGGGTTCCCCCTTATGATTTTTTCGCAAAAAATACACAATTATTTTTTTCAAAAATTAATAAACTTGAGATGTAGAATTAAACTAGATGCCAAATTATGATCAAAATGGTCTCGATATTGACAATCGGTTTAGATTTGATAAAGTTTTGTCAATTCGAAGTCTGGGAATGTCATTTGAAAATTGGTAAGGGTTCCCCCTTATGCTTTTTTCGCCAAATAAAAAAAATTTTTTTTTTTCAAATATGTATAAACTTGAGATGTAGGATTTAACTGGATGCCAAATTATGATCAAAATGGCTTCGATATTGAAAATCGGCTTAGATTTGGCAAAGTTGTGGCAATTCGAAGTCTGGGAATGTAATTTCAAAATTGGTAAGGGTTCCCCCTTATGATTTTTTCGCAAAAAATACACAATTATTATTTTTCAAAAATTAAAAAACTTGAAATGTAGAATTAAACTAGATGCCAAATTATGATCAAAATGGCTTCGATATTGAAAATCGGCTTAGATTTGGCAAAGTTGTGGCAATTCGAAGTCTGGGAATGTCATTTGAAAATTGGTAAGGGTTCCCCCTTATGATTTTTTCGCAAAAAATACACAATTATTATTTTTCAAAAATTAAAAAACTTGAAATGTAGAATTAAACTAGATGCCAAATTATGATCAAAATGGCCTCGATATTGACAATCGGCTTAGATTTGACAAAGTTGTGGCAATTCGAAGTTTTAAAATGTTATTTGAAAATTGGTAAAGGTTCCCCCTTATGCTTTTTTCGCCAAAAAAAAACACATTTTTTTTTCAAAAATGTATAAACTTGAGATGTAGGATTAAACTAGATGCCAAATTATGATCAAAATGGCTTCGATATTAAAAATCGGCTTAGATTTGGCAAAGTTGTGGCAATACGAAGTCTGGGAATGTAATTTCAAAATTTGTAAGGGTTCCCCCTTATGATTTTTTCGCAAAAAATACACAATTATTTTTTCGCCAAAAATTAATAAACTTGAGATGTAGAATTAAACTAGATGCCAAATTATGATCAAAATGGCTTCGATATTGAAAATCGGCTGAGATTTGGCAAAGTTGCGGCAATTCGAAGTCTGGGGATGGCATTTCAAAATTGGTGAGGGTTCCCCCTTATGCTTTTTTCGCAAAAAATACACAATTTTTTTTTCAAAAATTAATAAACTTGAGATGTAGAAATAAACTAGATGCCAAATTATGATCAAAATGGCCTCGATATTGACAATCGGTTTAGATTTGATAAAGTTGTGGCAATTCGAAGTCTGGGAATGTCATTTGAAAATTGGTAAGGGTTCCCCCTTATGCTTGTTTTCGCCAAATAAAAAATATTTTTTTTTTCAAAAATGTATAAACTTGAGATGTAGGATTAAACTAGATGCCAAATTATGATCAAAATGGCTTCGATATTGAAAATCGGCTGAGATTTGGCAAAGTTGCGGCAATTCGAAGTCTGGGGATGGCATTTCAAAATTGGTAAGGGTTCCCCCTTATGCTTTTTTCGCAAAAAATACACAATTTTTTTTTCAAAAATTAATAAACTTGAGATGTAGAATTAAACTAGATGCCAAATTATGATCAAAATGGCCTCGATATTGACAATCGGTTTAGATTTGATAAAGTTGTGTCAATTCGAAGTCTGGGAATGTCATTTGAAAATTGGTAAGGGTTCCCCCTTATGCTTTTTTCGCCAAATAAAAAATATTTTTTTTTCAAATATGTATAAACTTGAGATGTAGGATTAAACTAGATGCCAAATTATGATCAAAATGGCTTCGATATTGAAAATCGGCTTAGATTTGGCAAAGTTGTGGCAATTCGAAGTCTGGGAATGTAATTTCAAAATTGGTAAGGGTTCCCCCTTATGATTTTTTCGCAAAAAATACACAATTATTTTTTCGCCAAAAATTAATAAACTTGAGATGTAGAATTAAACTAAATGCCAAATTATGATCAAAATGGCTTCGATATTGAAAATCGGCTGAGATTTGGCAAAGTTGCGGCAATTCGAAGTCTGGGGATGGCATTTCAAAATTGGTGAGGGTTCCCCCTTATGCTTTTTTCGCAAAAAATACACAATTTTTTTTCAAAAATTAATAAACTTGAGATGTAGAATTAAACTAGATGCCAAATTATGATCAAAATGGCCTCGATATTGACAATCGGTTTAGATTTGATAAAGTTGTGTCAATTCGAAGTCTGGGAATGTCATTTGAAAATTGGTAAGGGTTCCCCCTTATGCTTTTTTCGCCAAATAAAAAATATTTTTTTTTTCAAATATGTATAAACTTGAGATGTAGGATTAAACTAGATGCCAAATTATGATCAAAATGGCTTCGATATTGAAAATCGGCTTGAGATTTGGCAAAGTTGCGGCAATTCGAAGTCTGGGGATGGCATTTCAAAATTGGTGAGGGTTCCCCCTTATGCTTTTTTCGCAAAAAATACACAATTTTTTTTTTCAAAAATTAATAAACTTGAGATGTAGAAATAAACTAGATGCCAAATTATGATCAAAATGGCCTCGATATTGACAATCGGTTTAGATTTGATAAAGTTGTGGCAATTCGAAGTCTGGGAATGTCATTTGAAAATTGGTGAGGGTTCCCCCTTATGCTTTTTTCGCCAAAAAAAAAACATTTTTTTTTTTAAAAAATTAATAAACTTGAAATGTAGAATTAAACTAGATGCCAAATTATGATCAAAATGGCTTCGATATTGAAAATCGGCTTAGATTTGGCAAAGTTGTGGCAATTCGAAGTCTGGGATTGTAATTTCAAAATTTGTAAGGGTTCCCCCTTATGATTTTTTCGCAAAAAATACACAGTTATTTTTTTGCAAAAATTAATAAACTTGAGATGTAGAATTAAACTAGATGCCAAATTATGATCAAAATGGCTTCGATATTGAAAATCGGCTTAGATTTGGCAAAGTTGTGGCAATACGAAGTCTGGGAATGTAATTTCAAAATTTGTAAGGGTTCCCCCTTATGATTTTTTCGCAAAAAATACACAATTATTTTTTTTAAAAATTAATAAACTTGAGATGTAGAATTAAACTAGATGCCAAATTATGATCAAAATGGTCTCGATATTGACAATCGGTTTAGATTTGATAAAGTTTTGTCAATTCGAAGTCTGGGAATGTCATTTGAAAATTGGTAAGGGTTCCCCCTTATGCTTTTTTCGCCAAATAAAAAATATTTTTTTTTTCAAATATGTATAAACTTGAGATGTAGGATTTAACTGGATGCCAAATTATGATCAAAATGGCTTCGATATTGAAAATCGGCTTAGATTTGGCAAAGTTGTGGCAATTCGAAGTCTGGGAATGTAATTTCAAAATTGGTAAGGGTTCCCCCTTATGATTTTTTCGCAAAAAATACACAATTATTATTTTTCAAAAATTAAAAAACTTGAAATGTAGAATTAAACTAGATGCCAAATTATGATCAAAATGGCTTCGATATTGAAAATCGGCTTAGATTTGGCAAAGTTGTGGCAATTCGAAGTCTGGGAATGTCATTTGAAAATTGGTAAGGGTTCCCCCTTATGATTTTTTCGCAAAAAATACACAATTATTATTTTTCAAAAATTAAAAAACTTGAAATGTAGAATTAAACTAGATGCCAAATTATGATCAAAATGGCCTCGATATTGACAATCGGCTTAGATTTGACAAAGTTGTGGCAATTCGAAGTTTTAAAATGTTATTTGAAAATTGGTAAAGGTTCCCCCTTATGCTTTTTTCGCCAAAAAAAAAACATTTTTTTTTTCAAAAATGTATAAACTTGAGATGTAGGATTAAACTAGATGCCAAATTATGATCAAAATGGCTTCGATATTAAAAATCGGCTTAGATTTGGCAAAGTTGTGGCAATACGAAGTCTGGGAATGTAATTTCAAAATTTGTAAGGGTTCCCCCTTATGATTTTTTCGCAAAAAATACACAATTATTTTTTTCGCCAAAAATTAATAAACTTGAGATGTAGAATTAAACTAGATGCCAAATTATGATCAAAATGGCTTCGATATTGAAAATCGGCTGAGATTTGGCAAAGTTGCGGCAATTCGAAGTCTGGGGATGGCATTTCAAAATTGGTGAGGGTTCCCCCTTATGCTTTTTTCGCAAAAAATACACAATTTTTTTTTCAAAAATTAATAAACTTGAGATGTAGAAATAAACTAGATGCCAAATTATGATCAAAATGGCCTCGATATTGACAATCGGTTTAGATTTGATAAAGTTGTGGCAATTCGAAGTCTGGGAATGTCATTTGAAAATTGGTAAGGGTTCCCCCTTATCCTTGTTTTCGCCAAATAAAAAATAATTTTTTTTTCAAAAATGTATAAACTTGAGATGTAGGATTAAACTAGATGCCAAATTATGATCAAAATGGCTTCGATATTGAAAATCGGCTGAGATTTGGCAAAGTTGCGGCAATTCGAAGTCTGGGGATGGCATTTCAAAATTGGTAAGGGTTCCCCCTTATGCTTTTTTCGCAAAAAATACACAATTTTTTTTCAAAAATTAATAAACTTGAGATGTAGAATTAAACTAGATGCCAAATTATGATCAAAATGGCCTCGATATTGACAATCGGTTTAGATTTGATAAAGTTGTGTCAATTCGAAGTCTGGGAATGTCATTTGAAAATTGGTAAGGGTTCCCCCTTATGCTTTTTTCGCCAAATAAAAAATATTTTTTTTTTCAAATATGTATAAACTTGAGATGTAGGATTAAACTAGATGCCAAATTATGATCAAAATGGCTTCGATATTGAAAATCGGCTTAGATTTGGCAAAGTTGTGGCAATTCGAAGTCTGGGAATGTAATTTCAAAATTGGTAAGGGTTCCCCCTTATGATTTTTTCGCAAAAAATACACAATTATTTTTTCGCCAAAAATTAATAAACTTGAGATGTAGAATTAAACTAAATGCCAAATTATGATCAAAATGGCTTCGATATTGAAAATCGGCTGAGATTTGGCAAAGTTGCGGCAATTCGAAGTCTGGGGATGGCATTTCAAAATTGGTGAGGGTTCCCCCTTATGCTTTTTTCGCAAAAAATACACAATTTTTTTTCAAAAATTAATAAACTTGAGATGTAGAATTAAACTAGATGCCAAATTATGATCAAAATGGCCTCGATATTGACAATCGGTTTAGATTTGATAAAGTTGTGTCAATTCGAAGTCTGGGAATGTCATTTGAAAATTGGTAAGGGTTCCCCCTTATGCTTTTTTCGCCAAATAAAAAATATTTTTTTTTTCAAATATGTATAAACTTGAGATGTAGGATTAAACTAGATGCCAAATTATGATCAAAATGGCTTCGATATTGAAAATCGGCTGAGATTTGGCAAAGTTGCGGCAATTCGAAGTCTGGGGATGGCATTTCAAAATTGGTGAGGGTTCCCCCTTATGCTTTTTTCGCAAAAAATACACAATTTTTTTTTCAAAAATTAATAAACTTGAGATGTAGAAATAAACTAGATGCCAAATTATGATCAAAATGGCCTCGATATTGACAATCGGTTTAGATTTGATAAAGTTGTGGCAATTCGAAGTCTGGGAATGTCATTTGAAAATTGGTGAGGGTTCCCCCTTATGCTTTTTTCGCCAAAAAAAACACATTTTTTTTTTAAAAAATTAATAAACTTGAAATGTAGAATTAAACTAGATGCCAAATTATGATCAAAATGGCTTCGATATTGAAAATCGGCTTAGATTTGGCAAAGTTGTGGCAATTCGAAGTCTGGGATTGTAATTTCAAAATTTGTAAGGGTTCCCCCTTATGATTTTTTCGCAAAAAATACACAGTTATTTTTTTGCAAAAATTAATAAACTTGAGATGTAGAATTAAACTAGATGCCAAATTATGATCAAAATGGCTTCGATATTGAAAATCGGCTGAGATTTGGCAAAGTTGCGGCAATTCGAAGTCTGGGGATGGCATTTCAAAATTGGTGAGGGTTCCCCCTTATGCTTTTTTCGCAAAAAATACACAATTTTTTTTTTCAAAAATTAATAAACTTGAGATGTAGAATTAAACTAGATGCCAAATTATGATCAGAACGGCTTCGATATTGACAATCGGTTTAGATTTGACAAAGTTGTGGCAATTCGAAGTCTGGGAATGTCATTTGAAAATTGGTAAGGGTTCCCCCTTATGCTTTTTTCGCCAAAAAAAAAACATTTTTTTTTTCAAAAATGTATAAACTTGAGATGTAGAATTAAACTAGATGCCAAATTATGATCAAAATGGCTTCGATATTGAAAATCGGCTTAGATTTGGCAAAGTTGTGGCAATTCGAAGTCTGGGAATGTAATTTCAAAATTTGTAAGGGTTCCCCCTTATGATTTTTTCGCAAAAAATACACAATTATTTATTTGCAAAAATTAATAAACTTGAGATTTAGAACTAAGCTAGATGCTAAATTATGATCAAAATGGCCTCGATATTGACAATCGGTTTAGATTTGACAAAGTTGTGGCAATTCGAAGTCTGGGAATGTCATTTGAAAATTGGTAAGGGTTCCCCCTTATGCTTTTTTCGCCAAAAAAAAAACATTTTTTTTTTCAAAAATGTATAAACTTGAGATGTAGAATTAAACTAGATGCCAAATTATGATCAAAATGGCTTCGATATTGAAAATCGGCTTAGATTTGGCAAATTTGCGGCAATTCGAAGTCTGGGGATGGCATTTCAAAATTGGTGAGGGTTCCCCATTATGCTTTTTTCGCAAAAAATACACAATTTTTTTTTCAAAAATTAATAAACTTGAGATGTAGAATTAAACTAGATGCCAAATTATGATCAAAATGGCCTCGATATTGACAATCGGTTTATATTTGATAAAGTTGTGGCAATTCGAAGTCTGGGAATGTCATTTGAAAATTGGTAAGGGTTCCCCCTTATGCTTTTTTCGCCAAAAAAAAAATATTTTTTTTTTTCAAAAATGTATAAACTTGAGATGAAGGATTAAACTAGATGCCAAATTATGATCAAAATGGTTTCGATATTGAAAATCGGCTTAGATTTGGCAAAGTTGTGGCAATTCGAAGTCTGGGAATGTAATTTCAAAATTGGTAAGGGTTCCCCCTTATGATTTTTTCGCAAAAAATACACAATTATTTTTTTTAAAAAATTAATAAACTTGAAATGTAGAATTAAACTAAATGCCAAATTATGATCAAAATGGCTTCGATATTGAAAATCGGCTTAGATTTGGCAAAGTTGCGGCAATTCGAAGTCTGGGGATGGCATTTCAAAATTGGTGAGGGTTCCCCCTTATGTTTTTTTCGCAAAATATACACAATTTTTTTTTCAAAAATTAATAAACTTGAGATGTAGAATTAAACAAGATGCCGAACTATGATCAGAATGGCTTCGATATTAAAAATCGGCTTAGATTTGGCAAAGTTGTGGCAATTCGAAGTCTGGGAATGTAATTTCAAAATTTGTAAGGGTTCCCCCTAATGATTTTTTCGCAAAAAATACACAATTATTTATTTGCAAAAATTAATAAACTTGAGATGTAGAATTAAACTAGATGCCAAATTATGATCGAAATGGCTTCGATATTGAAAATCGGCTTAGATTTGGCAAAGTTGCGGCAATTCGAAGTCTGGGGATGGCATTTCAAAATTGGTGAGGGTTCCCCCTTATGCTTTTTTAGATTTGATAAAGTTGTGGCAATTCGAAGTCTGGGAATGTCATTTGAAAATTGGTAAGGGTTCCCCCTTATGCTTTTTTCGCCAAATTAAAAAAAATTTTTTTTTTAAAAATGTATAAACTTGAGATATAGGATTAAACTAGATGCCAAATTATGATCAAAATGGCTTCGATATTGAAAATCGGCTTAGATTTGGCAAAGTTGTGGCAATACGAAGTCTGGGAATGTAATTTCAAAATTTGTAAGGGTTCCCCCTTATGATTTTTTCGCAAAAAATACACAATTATTTTTTTAAAAAATTAATAAACTTGAGATGTAGAATTAAACTAGATGCCAAATTATGATCAAAATGGCTTCGATATTGAAAATCGGCTGAGATTTGGCAAAGTTGCGGCAATTCGAAGTCTGGGGATGGCATTTCAAAATTGGTGAGGGTTCCCCCTTATGCTTTTTTCGCAAAAAATACACAATTTTTTTTTCAAAAATTAATAAACTTGAGATGTAGAATTAAACTAGATGCCAAATTATGATCAAAATGGTCTCGATATTGACAATCGGTTTAGATTTGATAAAGTTTTGTCAATTCGAAGTCTGGGAATGTCATTTGAAAATTGGTAAGGGTTCCCCCTTATGATTTTTTCGCAAAAAATACACAATTATTATTTTTCAAAAATTAAAAAACTTGAAATGTAGAATTAAACTAGATGCCAAATTATGATCAAAATGGCTTCGATATTGAAAATCGGCTTAGATTTGGCAAAGTTGTGGCAATTCGAAGTCTGGGAATGTCATTTGAAAATTGGTAAGGGTTCCCCCTTATGATTTTTTCGCAAAAAATACACAATTATTATTTTTCAAAAATTAAAAAACTTGAAATGTAGAATTAAACTAGATGCCAAATTATGATCAAAATGGCCTCGATATTGACAATCGGCTTAGATTTGACAAAGTTGTGGCAATTCGAAGTTTTAAAATGTTATTTGAAAATTGGTAAAGGTTCCCCCTTATGCTTTTTTCGCCAAAAAAAAAAACATTTTTTTTTCAAAAATGTATAAACTTGAGATGTAGGATTAAACTAGATGCCAAATTATGATCAAAATAGCTTCGATATTAAAAATCGGCTTAGATTTGGCAAAGTTGTGGCAATACGAAGTCTGGGAATGTAATTTCAAAATTTGTAAGGGTTCCCCCTTATGATTTTTTCGCAAAAAATACACAATTATTTTTTCGCCAAAAATTAATAAACTTGAGATGTAGAATTAAACTAGATGCCAAATTATGATCAAAATGGCTTCGATATTGAAAATCGGCTGAGATTTGGCAAAGTTGCGGCAATTCGAAGTCTGGGGATGGCATTTCAAAATTGGTGAGGGTTCCCCCTTATGCTTTTTTCGCAAAAAATACACAATTTTTTTTTCAAAAATTAATAAACTTGAGATGTAGAAATAAACTAGATGCCAAATTATGATCAAAATGGCCTCGATATTGACAATCGGTTTAGATTTGATAAAGTTGTGGCAATTCGAAGTCTGGGAATGTCATTTGAAAATTGGTAAGGGTTCCCCCTTATCCTTGTTTTGCCAAATAAAAAATATTTTTTTTTTCAAAAATGTATAAACTTGAGATGTAGGATTAAACTAGATGCCAAATTATGATCAAAATGGCTTCGATATTGAAAATCGGCTGAGATTTGGCAAAGTTGCGGCAATTCGAAGTCTGGGGATGGCATTTCAAAATTGGTAAGGGTTCCCCCTTATGCTTTTATCGCCAAAAAAAAAACATTTTTTTTTTCAAAAATTTATAAACTTGAGATGTAGAATTAAACTAGATGCCAAATTATGATCAGAACGGCTTCGATATTGACAATCGGCTTAGATTTGACAAAGTTGTGGCAATTCGAAGTCTGGGAATGTCATTTGAAAATTGGTAAGGGTTCCCCCTTATGCTTTTTTCGCCACAAAAAAAAAAACATTTTTTTTTTCAAAAATGTATAAACTTGAGATGTAGAATTAAACTAGATGCCAAATTATGATCAAAATGGCTTCGATATTGAAAATCGGCTGAGATTTGGCAAAGTTGCGGCAATTCGAAGTCTGGGGATGGCATTTCAAAATTGGTGAGGGTTCCCCCTTATGCTTTTTTCGCAAAAAATACACAATTTTTTTTCAAAAATTAATAAACTTGAGATGTAGAATTAAACTAGATGCCAAATTATGATCAAAATGGCCTCGATATTGACAATCGGTTTAGATTTGATAAAGTTGTGGCAATTCGAAGTCTGGGAATGTCATTTGAAAATTGGTAAGGGTTCCCCCTTATCCTTTTTTTGCCAAATAAAAAATATTTTTTTTTTCAAAAATGTATAAACTTGAGATGTAGGATTAAACTAGATGCCAAATTATGATCAAAATGGCTTCGATATTGAAAATCGGCTGAGATTTGGCAAAGTTGCGGCAATTAGAAGTCTGGGGATGGCATTTCAAAATTGGTGAGGGTTCCCCCTATGCTTTTTTCGCAAAAAAAACACAATTTTTTTTTTCAAAAATTAATAAACTTGAGATGTAGAATTAAACTAGATGCCAAATTATGATCAGAACGGCTTCGATATTGACAATCGGCTTAGATTTGACAAAGTTGTGGCAATTCGAAGTCTGGGAATGTCATTTGAAAATTGGTAAGGGTTCCCCCTTATGCTTTTTTCGCCACAAAAAAAAAAACATTTTTTTTTTTCAAAAATGTATAAACTTGAGATGTAGAATTAAACTAGATGCCAAATTATGATCAAAATGGCTTCGATATTGAAAATCGGCTTAGATTTGGCAAAGTTGCGGCAATTCGAAGTCTGGGGATGGCATTTCAAAATTGGTAAGGGTTCCCCCTTATGCTTTTATCGCCAAAAAAAAAACATTTTTTTTTTCAAAAATTTATAAACTTGAGATGAAGGATTAAACTAGATGCCAAATTATGATCAAAATGGCTTCGATATTGACAATCGGCTTAGATTTGACAAAGTTGTGGCAATTCGAAGTCTGGGAATGTCATTTGAAAATTGGTAAGGGTTCCCCCTTATGCTTTTTTCGCCACAAAAAAAAAAACATTTTTTTTTTTCAAAAATGTATAAACTTGAGATGTAGAATTAAACTAGATGCCAAACTATGATCAGAATGGCTTCGATATTAAAAATCGGCTTAGATTTGGCAAAGTTGTGGCAATTCGAAGTCTGGGAATGTAATTTCAAAATTTGTAAGGGTTCCCCCTTATGATTTTTTCGCAAAAAATACACAATTATTTATTTGCAAAAATTAATAAACTTGAGATGTAGAATTAAACTAGATGCCAAATTATGATCGAAATGGCTTCGATATTGAAAATCGGCTTAGATTTGGCAAAGTTGTGGCAATTCGAAGTCTGGGATTGTAATTTCAAAATTTGTAAGGGTTCCCCCTTATGATTTTTTCGCAAAAAATACACAATTATTTTTCGCCAAAAATTTATAAACTTGAGATGTAGAATTAAACTAGATGCCAAATTATGATCAAAATGGCTTCGATATTGAAAATCGGCTGAGATTTGGCAAAGTTGCGGCAATTCGAAGTCTGGGGATGGCATTTCAAAATTGGTGAGGGTTCCCCCTTATGCTTTTTTCGCAAAAAATACACAATTTTTTTTTCAAAAATTAATAAACTTGAGATGTAGAATTAAACTAGATGCCAAATTATGATCAAAATGGCCTCGATATTGACAATCGGTTTAGATTTGATAAAGTTGTGTCAATTCGAAGTCTGGGAATGTCATTTGAAAATTGGTAAGGGTTCCCCCTTATGCTTTTTTCGCCAAATAAAAAATATTTTTTTTTTCAAATATGTATAAACTTGAGATGTAGGATTAAACTAGATGCCAAATTATGATCAAAATGGCTTCGATATTGAAAATCGGCTTAGATTTGGCAAAGTTGTGGCAATTCGAAGTCTGGGAATGTAATTTCAAAATTGGTAAGGGTTCCCCCCTTATGATTTTTTCGCAAAAAATACACAATTATTTTTTCGCCAAAAATTAATAAACTTGAGATGTAGAATTAAACTAAATGCCAAATTATGATCAAAATGGCTTCGATATTGAAAATCGGCTGAGATTTGGCAAAGTTGCGGCAATTCGAAGTCTGGGGATGGCATTTCAAAATTGGTGAGGGTTCCCCCTTATGCTTTTTTCGCAAAAAATACACAATTTTTTTTCAAAAATTAATAAACTTGAGATGTAGAATTAAACTAGATGCCAAATTATGATCAAAATGGCCTCGATATAGACAATCGATTTAGATTTGATAAAGTTGCGGCAATTCGAAGTCTGGGGATGGCATTTCAAAATTGGTGAGGGTTCCCCCTTATGTTTTTTTCGCAAAATATACACAATTTTTTTTTCAAAAATTAATAAACTTGAGATGTAGAATTAAACAAGATGCCGAACTATGATCAGAATGGCTTCGATATTAAAAATCGGCTTAGATTTGGCAAAGTTGTGGCAATTCGAAGTCTGGGAATGTAATTTCAAAATTTGTAAGGGTTCCCCCTAATGATTTTTTCGCAAAAAATACACAATTATTTATTTGCAAAAATTAATAAACTTGAGATGTAGAATTAAACTAGATGCCAAATTATGATCGAAATGGCTTCGATATTGAAAATCGGCTTAGATTTGGCAAAGTTGCGGCAATTCGAAGTCTGGGGATGGCATTTCAAAATTGGTGAGGGTTCCCCCTTATGCTTTTTTAGATTTGATAAAGTTGTGGCAATTCGAAGTCTGGGAATGTCATTTGAAAATTGGTAAGGGTTCCCCCTTATGCTTTTTTCGCCAAATTAAAAAAATTTTTTTTTTTAAAAATGTATAAACTTGAGATATAGGATTAAACTAGATGCCAAATTATGATCAAAATGGCTTCGATATTGAAAATCGGCTTAGATTTGGCAAAGTTGTGGCAATACGAAGTCTGGGAATGTAATTTCAAAATTTGTAAGGGTTCCCCCTTATGATTTTTTCGCAAAAAATACACAATTATTTTTTTTAAAAATTAATAAACTTGAGATGTAGAATTAAACTAGATGCCAAATTATGATCAAAATGGCTTCGATATTGAAAATCGGCTGAGATTTGGCAAAGTTGCGGCAATTCGAAGTCTGGGGATGGCATTTCAAAATTGGTGAGGGTTCCCCCTTATGCTTTTTTCGCAAAAAATACACAATTTTTTTTTCAAAAATTAATAAACTTGAGATGTAGGATTAAACTAGATGCCAAATTATGATCAAAATGGCTTCGATATTGAAAATCGGCTTAGATTTGGCAAAGTTGTGGCAATTCGAAGTCTGGGAATGTAATTTCAAAATTTGTAAGGGTTCCCCCTTATGATTTTTTCGCAAAAAATACACAATTATTATTTTTCAAAAATTAAAAAACTTGAAATGTAGAATTAAACTAGATGCCAAATTATGATCAAAATGGCCTCGATATTGACAATCGGCTTAGATTTGACAAAGTTGTGGCAATTCGAAGTTTTAAAATGTTATTTGAAAATTGGTAAAGGTTCCCCCTTATGCTTTTTTCGCCAAAAAAAAAACATTTTTTTTTCAAAAATGTATAAACTTGAGATGTAGGATTAAACTAGATGCCAAATTATGATCAAAATGGCTTCGATATTAAAAATCGGCTTAGATTTGGCAAAGTTGTGGCAATACGAAGTCTGGGAATGTAATTTCAAAATTTGTAAGGGTTCCCCCTTATGATTTTTTCGCAAAAAATACACAATTATTTTTTCGCCAAAAATTAATAAACTTGAGATGTAGAATTAAACTAGATGCCAAATTATGATCAAAATGGCTTCGATATTGAAAATCGGCTGAGATTTGGCAAAGTTGCGGCAATTCGAAGTCTGGGGATGGCATTTCAAAATTGGTGAGGGTTCCCCCTTATGCTTTTTTCGCAAAAAATACACAATTTTTTTTTCAAAAATTAATAAACTTGAGATGTAGAAATAAACTAGATGCCAAATTATGATCAAAATGGCCTCGATATTGACAATCGGTTTAGATTTGATAAAGTTGTGGCAATTCGAAGTCTGGGAATGTCATTTGAAAATTGGTAAGGGTTCCCCCTTATCCTTGTTTTGCCAAATAAAAAATATTTTTTTTTCAAAAATGTATAAACTTGAGATGTAGGATTAAACTAGATGCCAAATTATGATCAAAATGGCTTCGATATTGAAAATCGGCTGAGATTTGGCAAAGTTGCGGCAATTCGAAGTCTGGGGATGGCATTTCAAAATTGGTAAGGGTTCCCCCTTATGCTTTTATCGCCAAAAAAAAAACAATTTTTTTTTTCAAAAATTTATAAACTTGAGATGTAGAATTAAACTAGATGCCAAATTATGATCAGAACGGCTTCGATATTGACAATCGGCTTAGATTTGACAAAGTTGTGGCAATTCGAAGTCTGGGAATGTCATTTGAAAATTGGTAAGGGTTCCCCCTTATGCTTTTTTCGCCACAAAAAAAAAAACATTTTTTTTTTTCAAAAATGTATAAACTTGAGATGTAGAATTAAACTAGATGCCAAATTATGATCAAAATGGCTTCGATATTGAAAATCGGCTGAGATTTGGCAAAGTTGCGGCAATTCGAAGTCTGGGGATGGCATTTCAAAATTGGTGAGGGTTCCCCCTTATGCTTTTTTCGCAAAAAATACACAATTTTTTTTTCAAAAATTAATAAACTTGAGATGTAGAATTAAACTAGATGCCAAATTATGATCAAAATGGCCTCGATATTGACAATCGGTTTAGATTTGATAAAGTTGTGGCAATTCGAAGTCTGGGAATGTCATTTGAAAATTGGTAAGGGTTCCCCCTTATCCTTTTTTTGCCAAATAAAAAATATTTTTTTTTTCAAAAATGTATAAACTTGAGATGTAGGATTAAACTAGATGCCAAATTATGATCAAAATGGCTTCGATATTGAAAATCGGCTGAGATTTGGCAAAGTTGCGGCAATTAGAAGTCTGGGGATGGCATTTCAAAATTGGTGAGGGTTCCCCCCTATGCTTTTTTCGCAAAAAATACACAATTTTTTTTTTCAAAAATTAATAAACTTGAGATGTAGAATTAAACTAGATGCCAAATTATGATCAGAACGGCTTCGATATTGACAATCGGCTTAGATTTGACAAAGTTGTGGCAATTCGAAGTCTGGGAATGTCATTTGAAAATTGGTAAGGGTTCCCCCTTATGCTTTTTTCGCCACAAAAAAAAAAACATTTTTTTTTTCAAAAATGTATAAACTTGAGATGTAGAATTAAACTAGATGCCAAATTATGATCAAAATGGCTTCGATATTGAAAATCGGCTTAGATTTGGCAAAGTTGCGGCAATTCGAAGTCTGGGGATGGCATTTCAAAATTGGTAAGGGTTCCCCCTTATGCTTTTATCGCCAAAAAAAAAACATTTTTTTTTTCAAAAATTTATAAACTTGAGATGAAGGATTAAACTAGATGCCAAATTATGATCAAAATGGCTTCGATATTGAAAATCGGCTGAGATTTGGCAAAGTTGCGGCAATTCGAAGTCTGGGGATGGCATTTCAAAACTGGTGAGGGTTCCCCCTTATGATTTTTTCGCAAAATATACACAATTTTTTTTTCAAAAATTAATAAACTTGAGATGTAGAATTAAACTAGATGCCAAACTATGATCAGAATGGCTTCGATATTAAAAATCGGCTTAGATTTGGCAAAGTTGTGGCAATTCGAAGTCTGGGAATGTAATTTCAAAATTTGTAAGGGTTCCCCCTTATGATTTTTTCGCAAAAAATACACAATTATTTATTTGCAAAAATTAATAAACTTGAGATGTAGAATTAAACTAGATGCCAAATTATGATCGAAATGGCTTCGATATTGAAAATCGGCTTAGATTTGGCAAAGTTGTGGCAATTCGAAGTCTGGGATTGTAATTTCAAAATTTGTAAGGGTTCCCCCTTATGATTTTTTCGCAAAAAATACACAATTATTTTTTCGCCAAAAATTTATAAACTTGAGATGTAGAATTAAACTAGATGCCAAATTATGATCAAAATGGCTTCGATATTGAAAATCGGCTGAGATTTGGCAAAGTTGCGGCAATTCGAAGTCTGGGGATGGCATTTCAAAATTGGTGAGGGTTCCCCCTTATGCTTTTTTCGCAAAAAATACACAATTTTTTTTCAAAAATTAATAAACTTGAGATGTAGAATTAAACTAGATGCCAAATTATGATCAAAATGGCCTCGATATTGACAATCGGTTTAGATTTGATAAAGTTGTGTCAATTCGAAGTCTGGGAATGTCATTTGAAAATTGGTAAGGGTTCCCCCTTATGCTTTTTTCGCCAAATAAAAAATATTTTTTTTTTTCAAATATGTATAAACTTGAGATGTAGGATTAAACTAGATGCCAAATTATGATCAAAATGGCTTCGATATTGAAAATCGGCTTAGATTTGGCAAAGTTGTGGCAATTCGAAGTCTGGGAATGTAATTTCAAAATTGGTAAGGGTTCCCCCTTATGATTTTTTCGCAAAAAATACACAATTATTTTTTCGCCAAAAATTAATAAACTTGAGATGTAGAATTAAACTAAATGCCAAATTATGATCAAAATGGCTTCGATATTGAAAATCGGCTGAGATTTGGCAAAGTTGCGGCAATTCGAAGTCTGGGGATGGCATTTCAAAATTGGTGAGGGTTCCCCCTTATGCTTTTTTCGCAAAAAATACACAATTTTTTTTCAAAAATTAATAAACTTGAGATGTAGAATTAAACTAGATGCCAAATTATGATCAAAATGGCCTCGATATTGACAATCGGTTTAGATTTGATAAAGTTGTGTCAATTCGAAGTCTGGGAATGTCATTTGAAAATTGGTAAGGGTTCCCCCTTATGCTTTTTTCGCCAAATAAAAAATATTTTTTTTTTTCAAATATGTATAAACTTGAGATGTAGGATTAAACTGGATGCCAAATTATGATCAAAATGGCTTCGATATTGAAAATCGGCTTAGATTTGGCAAAGTTGTGGCAATTCGAAGTCTGGGATTGTAATTTCAAAATTTGTAAGGGTTCCCCCTTATGCTTTTTTCGCAAAAAATACACAATTTTTTTTTTTCAAAAATGTATAAACTTGAGATGTAGAATTAAACTAGATGCCAAATTATGATCAAAATGGCTTCGATATTGAAAATCGGCTTAGATTTGGCAAAGTTGCGGCAATTCGAAGTCTGGGGATGGCATTTCAAAATTGGTGAGGGTTCCCCCTTATGCTTTTTTCGCAAAAAATACACAATTTTTTTTTCAAAAATTAATAAACTTGAGATGTAGAATTAAACTAGATGCCAAATTATGATCAAAATGGCCTCGATATTGACAATCGGCTTAGATTTGACAAAGTTGTGGCAATTCGAAGTTTGGAAATGTTATTTGAAAATTGGTAAAGGTTCCCCCTTATGCTTTTTTCGCCAAAAAAAAAACATTTTTTTTTTCAAAAATGTATAAGCTTGAGATGTAGGATTAAACTAGATGCCAAATTATGATCAAAATGGCTTCGATATTAAAAATCGGCTTAGATTTGGCAAAGTTGTGGCAATACGAAGTCTGGGAATGTAATTTCAAAATTTGTCAGGGTTCCCCCTTATGATTTTTTCGCAAAAAATACACAATTATTTTTTCGCCAAAAATTAATAAACTTCAGATGTAGAATTAAACTAGATGCCAAATTATGATCAAAATGGCTTCGATATTGAAAATCGGCTGAGATTTGGCAAAGTTGCGGCAATTCGAAGTCTGGGGATGGCATTTCAAAATTGGTGAGGGTTCCCCCTTATGCTTTTTTCGCAAAAAATACACAATTTTTTTTTCAAAAATTAATAAACTTGAGATGTAGAAATAAACTAGATGCCAAATTATGATCAAAATGGCCTCGATATTGACAATCGGTTTAGATTTGATAAAGTTGTGGCAATTCGAAGTCTGGGAATGTCATTTGAAAATTGGTAAGGGTTCCCCCTTATGCTTTTTTCGCCAAAAAAAAAACATTTTTTTTTTTAAAAAATTAATAAACTTGAAATGTAGAATTAAACTAGATGCCAAATTATGATCAAAATGGCTTCGATATTGAAAATCGGCTTAGATTTGGCAAAGTTGTGGCAATTCGAAGTCTGGGAATGTAATTTCAAAATTTGTAAGGGTTCCTCCTTATGATTTTTTCGCAAAAAATACACAATATTTTTTTGCAAAAATTAATAAACTTGAAATGTAGAATTAAACTAGATGCCAAATTATGATCAAAATGGCTTCGATATTGAAAATCGGCTTAGATTTGGCAAAGTTGTGGCAATTCGAAGTCTGGGATTGTAATTTCAAAATTGGTAAGGGTTCCCCCTTATGATTTTTTCGCAAAAAATACACAATTATTTTTTTGCAAACAAAATAAACTTCAGATGTAGAATTAAACTAGATGCCAAATTATGATCAAAATGGCTTCGATATTGAAAATCGGCTTAGATTTGGCAAAGTTGTGGCAATTCGAAGTCTGGGATTGTAATTTCAAAATTGGTAAGGGTTCCCCCTTATGATTTTTTCGCAAAAAATACACAATATTTTTTTGCAAAAATTAATAAACTTGAGATGTAGAATTAAACTAGATGCCAAATTATGATCAAAATGGCTTCGATATTGAAAATCGGCTGAGATTTGGCAAAGTTGCGGCAATTAGAAGTCTGGGGATGGCATTTCAAAATTGGTGAGGGTTCCCCCTTATGCTTTTTTTGCAAAAAATACACAATTTTTTTTTTCAAAAATTAATAAACTTGAGATGTAGAATTAAACTAGATGCCAAATTATGATCAGAACGGCTTCGATATTGACAATCGGTTTAGATTTGACAAAGTTGTGGCAATTCGAAGTCTGGGAATGTCATTTGAAAATTGGTAAGGGTTCCCCCTTATGCTTTTTTCGCCAAAAAAAAAACATTTTTTTTTTTCAAAAATGTATAATCTTGAGATGTAGAATTAAACTAGATGCCAAATTATGATCAAAATGGCTTCGATATTGAAAATCGGCTTAGATTTGGCAAAGTTGTGGCAATTCGAAGTCTGGGAATGTAATTTCAAAATTTGTAAGGGTTCCCCCTTATGATTTTTTTCGCAAAAAATACACAATTATTTATTTGCAAAAATTAATAAACTTGAGATGTAGAATTAAACTAGATGCCAAATTATGATCAAAATGGCTTCGATATTGAAAATCGGCTGAGATTTGGCAAAGTTGTGGCAATTCGAAGTCTGGGATTGTAATTTCAAAATTTGTAAGGGTTCCCCCTTATGATTTTTTCGCAAAAAATACACAGTTATTTTTTTGCAAAAATTAATACACTTGAGATGTAGAATTAAACTAGATGCCAAATTATGATCAAAATGGCTTCGATATTGAAAATCGGCTGAGATTTGGCAAAGTTGCGGCAATTAGAAGTCTGGGGATGGCATTTCAAAATTGGTGAGGGTTCCCCTTTATGCTTTTTTCGCAAAAAATACACAATTATTTATTTGCAAAAATTAATAAACTTGAGATGTAGAATTAAACTAGATGCCAAATTATGATCAAAATGGCTTCGATATTGAAAATCGGCTGAGATTTGGCAAAGTTGCGGCAATTAGAAGTCTGGGGATGGCATTTCAAAATTGGTGAGGGTTCCCCTTTATGCTTTTTTCGCCAAAAAAAAAAACATTTTTTTTTTCAAAAATGTATAAACTTGAGATGT
Organism: Drosophila maculinotata; assembly: GCA_035045305.1. Taxonomy (NCBI): domain Eukaryota; kingdom Metazoa; phylum Arthropoda; class Insecta; order Diptera; family Drosophilidae; genus Drosophila; species Drosophila maculinotata. Next base: position 74,019 of record JAWNPD010000397.1, read on the forward strand.
AGAATTAAACTAGATGCCAAATTATGATCAAAATGTCTTCGATATTGAAAATCGGCTTAGATTTGGCAAAGTTGCGGCAATTCGAAGTCTGGGGATGGCATTTCAAAATTGGTGAGGGTTCCCCATTATGCTTTTTTCGCAAAAAATACACAATTTTTTTTCAAAAATTAATAAACTTGAGATGTAGAATTAAACTAGATGCCAAATTATGATCAAAATGGCCTCGATATTGACAATCGGTTTATATTTGATAAAGTTGTGGCAATTCGAAGTCTGGGAATGTCATTTGAAAATTGGTAAGGGTTCCCCCTTATGCTTTTTTCGCCAAAAAAAAAATATTTTTTTTTTCAAAAATGTATAAACTTGAGATGAAGGATTAAACTAGATGCCAAATTATGATCAAAATGGCTTCGATATTGAAAATCGGCTTAGATTTGGCAAAATTGTGGCAATTCGAAGTCTGGGAATGTAATTTCAAAATTGGTAAGGGTTCCCCCTTATGATTTTTTCGCAAAAAATACACAATTATTTTTTTTAAAAAATTAATAAACTTGAAATCTAGAATTAAACTAGATGCCAAATTATGATCAAAATGGCTTCGATATTGAAAATCGGCTTAGATTTGGCAAAGTTGCGGCAATTCGAAGTCTGGGGATGGCATTTCAAAATTGGTGAGGGTTCCCCCTTATGTTTTTTTCGCAAAATATACACAATTTTTTTTTCAAAAATTAATAAACTTGAGATGTAGAATTAAACTAGATGCCGAACTATGATCAGAATGGCTTCGATATTAAAAATCGGCTTAGATTTGGCAAAGTTGTGGCAATTCGAAGTCTGGGAATGTAATTTCAAGATTTGTAAGGGTTCCCCCTTATGATTTTTTCGCAAAAAATACACAATTATTTATTTGCAAAAATTAATAAACTTGAGATGTAGAATTAAACTAGATGCCAAATTATGATCGAAATGGCTTCGATATTGAAAATCGGCTTAGATTTGGCAAAGTTGCGGCAATTCGAAGTCTGGGGATGGCATTTCAAAATTGGTGAGGGTTCCCCCTTATGCTTTTTTAGATTTGATAAAGTTGTGGCAATTCGAAGTCTGGGAATGTCATTTGAAAATTGGTAAGGGTTCCCCCTTATGCTTTTTTCGCCAAATTAAAAAAAATTTTTTTTTTAAGAATGTATAAACTTGAGAAATAGGATTAAACTAGATGCCAAATTATGATCAAAATGGCTTCGATATTGAAAATCGGCTGAGATTTGGCAAAGTTGCGGCAATTCGAAGTCTGGGGATGGCATTTCAAAATTGGTGAGGGTTCCCCCTTATGATTTTTTCGCAAAAAATACACAATTATTTATTTGCAAAAATTAATAAACTTGAAATGTAGAATTAAACTAGATGCCAAATTATGATCAAAATGGCTTCGATATTGAAAATCGGCTGAGATTTGGCAAAGTTGTGGCAATTCGAAGTCTGGGATTGTAATTTCAAAATTTGTAAGGGTTCCCCCTTATGATTTTTTCGCAAAAAATACACAGTTATTTTTTTGCAAAAATTAATAAACTTGAGATGTAGAATTAAACTAGATGCCAAATTATGATCAAAATGGCTTCGATATTGAAAATCGGCTGAGATTTGGCAAAGTTGCGGCAATTAGAAGTCTGGGGATGGCATTTCAAAATTGGTGAGGGTTCCCCTTTATGCTTTTTTCGCAAAAAATACACAATTTTTTTTTTCAAAAATTAATAAACTTGAGATGTAGAATTAAACTAGATGCCAAATTATGATCAGAACGGCTTCGATATTGACAATCGGCTTAGATTTGACAAAGTTGTGGCAATTCGAAGTGTGGGAATGTCATTTGAAAATTGGTAAGGGTTCCCCCTTATGCTTTTTTCGCCAAAAAAAACACATTTTTTTTTTTCAAAAATGTATAAACTTGAGATGTAGAATTAAACTAGATGCCAAATTATGATCAAAATGGCTTCGATATTGAAAATCGGCTTAGATTTGGCAAAGTTGTGGCAATTCGAAGTCTGGGAATGTAATTTCAAAATTTGTAAGGGTTCCCCCTTATGATTTTTTCGCAAAAAATACACAATTATTTATTTGCAAAAATTAATAAACTTGAGATGTAGAATTAAACTAGATGCCAAATTATGATCAAAATGGCTTCGATATTGAAAATCGGCTGAGATTTGGCAAAGTTGCGGCAATTCGAAGTCTGGGGATGGCATTTCAAAATTGGTGAGGGTTCCCCCTTATGCTTTTTTAGATTTGATAAAGTTGTGGCAATTCGAAGTCTGGGAATGTCATTTGAAAATTGGTAAGGGTTCCCCCTTATGCTTTTTTCGCCAAATTAAAAAAAATTTTTTTTTTAAGAATGTATAAACTTGAGAAATAGGATTAAACTAGATGCCAAATTATGATCAAAATGGCTTCGATATTGAAAATCGGCTTAGATTTGGCAAAGTTGTGGCAATACGAAGTCTGGGAATGTAATTTCAAAATTTGTAAGGGTTCCCCCTTATGATTTTTTCGCAAAAAATACACAATTATTTTTTTTAAAAAATTAATAAACTTGAAATGTAGAATTAAACTAGATGCCAAATTATGATCAAAATGGCTTCGATATTGAAAATCGGCTGAGATTTGGCAAAGTTGCGGCAATTCGAAGTCTGGGGATGGCATTTCAAAATTGGTGAGGGTTCCCCCTTATGCTTTTTTCGCAAAAAATACACAATTTTTTTTTCAAAAATTAATAAACTTGAGATGTAGAATTAAACTAGATGCCAAATTATGATCAAAATGGCCTCGATATTGACAATCGGTTTAGATTTGATAAAGTTGTAGCAATACGAAGTCTGGGAATGTCATTTGAAAATTGGTAAGGTTCCCCCTTATGCTTTTTTCGCCAAAAAAAAAATATTTTTTTTTTTCAAAAATGTATAAACTTGAGATGTAGGATTAAACTAGATGCCAAATTATGATCAAAATGGCTTCGATATTAAAAATCGGCTTAGATTTGGCAAAGTTGTGGCAATTCGAAGTCTGGGAATGTAATTTCAAAATTGGTAAGGGTTCCCCCTTATGATTTTTTCGCAAAAAATACACAATTATTTTTTTTAAAAAATTAATAAACTTGAAATGTAGAATTAAATTAGATGCCAAATTATGATCAAAATGGCTTCGATATTGAAAATCGGCTTAGATTTGGCAAAGTTGTGGCAATACGAAGTCTGGGAATGTAATTTCAAAATTTGTAAGGGTTCCCCCTTATGATTTTTTCGCAAAAAATACACAATTATTTTTTTTAAAAAATTAATAAACTTGAAATGTAGAATTAAACTAGATGCCAAATTATGATCAAAATGGCTTCGATATTGAAAATCGGCTGAGATTTGGCAAAGTTGCGGCAATTCGAAGTCTGGGGATGGCATTTCAAAATTGGTGAGGGTTCCCCCTTATGCTTTTTTCGCAAAAAATACACAATTTTTTTTTTCAAAAATTAATAAACTTGAGATGTAGAATTAAACTAGATGCCAAATTATGATCAAAATGGCCTCGATATTGACAATCGGTTTAGATTTGATAAAGTTGTAGCAATACGAAGTCTGGGAATGTCATTTGAAAATTGGTAAGGGTTCCCCCTTATGCTTTTTTCGCCAAAAAAAATATATTTTTTTTTTCAAAAATGTATAAACTTGAGATGTAGGATTAAACTAGATGCCAAATTATGATCAAAATGGCTTCGATATTAAAAATCGGCTTAGATTTGGCAAAGTTGTGGCAATTCGAAGTCTGGGAATGTAATTTCAAAATTGGTAAGGGTTCCCCCTTATGATTTTTTCGCAAAAAATACACAATTATTTTTTTTAAAAAATTAATAAACTTGAAATGTAGAATTAAATTAGATGCCAAATTATGATCAAAATGGCTTCGATATTGAAAATCGGCTTAGATTTGGCAAAGTTGTGGCAATTCGAAGTCTGGGATTGTAATTTCAAAATTTGTAAGGGTTCCCCCTTATGATTTTTTCGCAAAAAATACACAATTATTTTTTTGCAAAAATTAATAAACTTGAGATGTAGAATTAAACTAGATGCCAAATTATGATCAAAATGGCTTCGATATTGAAAATCGGCTTAGATTTGGCAAAGTTGCGGCAATTCGAAGTCTGGGGATGGCATTTCAAAATTGGTGAGGGTTCCCCCTTATGCTTTTTTCGCAAAAAATACACAATTTTTTTTTTCAAAAATTAATAAACTTGAGATGTAGAATTAAACTAGATGCCAAATTATGATCAAAATGGCCTCGATATTGACAATCGGTTTAGATTTGATAAAGTTGTGGCAATTCGAAGTCTGGGAATGTCATTTGAAAATTGGTAAGGGTTCCCCCTTATGCTTTTTTCGCCAAAAAAAAAATATTTTTTTTTTTCAAAAATGTATAAACTTGAGATGAAGGATTAAACTAGATGCCAAATTATGATCAAAATGGCTTCGATATTGAAAATCGGCTTAGATTTGGCAAAGTTGTGGCAATTCGAAGTCTGGGAATGTAATTTCAAAATTTGTAAGGGTTCTCCCTTATGATTTTCTAGCAAAAAATACACAATTATTTATTTGCAAAAATTAATAAACTTGAGATTTAGAACTAAACTAGATGCTAAATTATGATCAAAATGGCCTCGATATTGACAATCGGTTTAGATTTGACAAAGTTGTGGCAATTCGAAGTCTAGGAATGTCATTTGAAAATAAGTAAGGGTTCCCCCTTATGCTTTTTTCGCCAAAAAAATAAACATTTTTTTTTTTTTAAAATGTATAAACTTGAGATGTAGAATTAAACTAGATGCCAAATTATGATCAAAATGGCTTCGATATTGAAAATCGGCTTAGATTTGGCAAAGTTGTGGCAATTCGAAGTCTGGGAATGTAATTTCAAAATTTGTAAGGGTTCTCCCTTATGATTTTCTAGCAAAAAATACACAATTATTTATTTGCAAAAATTAATAAACTTGAGATTTAGAACTAAACTAGATGCTAAATTATGATCAAAATGGCCTTTTTCAAAAAATTTTTTTCAAAAATGTATAAACTTGAGATGTAGAATTAAACTAGATGCCAAATTATGATCAAAATGGCTTCGATATTGAAAATCGGCTTAGATTTGGCAAAGTTGTGGCAATTCGAAGTCTGGGATTGTAATTTCAAAATTTGTAAGGGTTCCCCCTTATGATTTTTTCGCCAAAAAAATAAACATTTTTTTTTTTTTAAAATGTATAAACTTGAGATGTAGAATTAAACTAGATGCCAAATTATGATCAAAATGGCTTCGATATTGAAAATCGGCTTAGATTTGGCAAAGTTGTGGCAATTCGAAGTCTGGGAATGTAATTTCAAAATTTGTAAGGGTTCTCCCTTATGATTTTTTCGCAAAAAATACACAATTATTTATTTGCAAAAATTAATAAACTTGAGATGTAGAATTAAACTAGATGCCAAATTATGATCGAAATGGCTTCGATATTGAAAATCGGCTTAGATTTGGCAAAGTTGTGGCAATTCGAAGTCTGGGATTGTAATTTCAAAATTTGTAAGGGTTCCCCCTTATGATTTTTTTCGCAAAAAATACACAATTATTTTTTCGCCAAAAATTAATAAACTTGAGATGTAGAATTAAACTAGATGCCAAATTATGATCAAAATGGCTTCGATATTGAAAATCGGCTGAGATTTGGCAAAGTTGCGGCAATTCGAAGTCTGGGGATGGCATTTCAAAATTGGTGAGGGTTCCCCCTTATGCTTTTTTCGCAAAAAATACACAATTTTTTTTCAAAAATTATTAAACTTGAGATGTAGAATTAAACTAGATGCCAAATTATGATCAAAATGGCCTCGATATTGACAATCGGTTTAGATTTGATAAAGTTGTGTCAATTCGAAGTCTGGGAATGTCATTTGAAAATTGGTAAGGGTTCCCCCTTATGCTTTTTTCGCCAAATAAAAAATATTTTTTTTTCAAATATGTATAAACTTGAGATGTAGGATTAAACTAGATGCCAAATTATGATCAAAATGGCTTCGATATTGAAAATCGGCTTAGATTTGGCAAAGTTGTGGCAATTCGAAGTCTGGGAATGTAATTTCAAAATTGGTAAGGGTTCCCCCTTATGATTTTTTCGCAAAAAATACACAATTATTTTTTCGCCAAAAATTAATAAACTTGAGATGTAGAATTAAACTAAATGCCAAATTATGATCAAAATGGCTTCGATATTGAAAATCGGCTGAGATTTGGCAAAGTTGCGGCAATTCGAAGTCTGGGGATGGCATTTCAAAATTGGTGAGGGTTCCCCCTTATGCTTTTTTCGCAAAAAATACACAATTTTTTTTCAAAAATTAATAAACTTGAGATGTAGAATTAAACTAGATGCCAAATTATGATCAAAATGGCCTCGATATTGACAATCGGTTTAGATTTGATAAAGTTGTGTCAATTCGAAGTCTGGGAATGTCATTTGAAAATTGGTAAGGGTTCCCCCTTATGCTTTTTTCGCCAAATAAAAAATATTTTTTTTTTTTCAAATATGTATAAACTTGAGATGTAGGATTAAACTGGATGCCAAATTATGATCAAAATGGCTTCGATATTGAAAATCGGCTTAGATTTGGCAAAGTTGTGGCAATTCGAAGTCTGGGAATGTAATTTCAAAATTGGTAAGGGTTCCCCCTTATGATTTTTTCGCAAAAAATACACAATTATTATTTTTCAAAAATTTATAAACTTGAAATGTAGAATTAAACTAGATGCCAAATTATGATCAAAATGGCTTCGATATTAAAAATCGGCTTAGATTTGGCAAAGTTGTGGCAATTCGAAGTCTGGGATTGTAATTTCAAAATTTGTAAGGGTTCCCCCTTATGCTTTTTTCGCAAAAAATACACAATTTTTTTTTTTCAAAAATGTATAAACTTGAGATGTAGAATTAAACTAGATGCCAAATTATGATCAAAATGGCTTCGATATTGAAAATCGGCTTAGATTTGGCAAAGTTGCGGCAATTCGAAGTCTGGGGATGGCATTTCAAAATTGGTGAGGGTTCCCCCTTATGCTTTTTTCGCAAAAAATACACAATTTTTTTTTTCAAAAATTAATAAACTTGAGATGTAGAATTAAACTAGATGCCAAATTATGATCAAAATGGCCTCGATATTGACAATCGGCTTAGATTTGACAAAGTTGTGGCAATTCGAAGTTTGGAAATGTTATTTGAAAATTGGAAAAGGTTCCCCCTTATGCTTTTTTCGCCAAAAAAAAAAACATTTTTTTTTTCAAAAATGTATAAACTTGAGATGAAGGATTAAACTAGATGCCAAATTATGATCAAAATGGCTTCGATATTAAAAATCGGCTTAGATTTGGCAAAGTTGTGGCAATACGAAGTCTGGGAATGTAATTTCAAAATTTGTCAGGGTTCCCCCTTATGATTTTTTCGCAAAAAATACACAATTATTTTTTCGCCAAAAATTAATAAACTTCAGATGTAGAATTAAACTAGATGCCAAATTATGATCAAAATGGCTTCGATATTGAAAATCGGCTGAGATTTGGCAAAGTTGCGGCAATTCGAAGTCTGGGGATGGCATTTCAAAATTGGTGAGGGTTCCCCCTTATGCTTTTTTCGCAAAAAATACACAATTTTTTTTTCAAAAATTAATAAACTTGAGATGTAGAAATAAACTAGATGCCAAATTATGATCAAAATGGCCTCGATATTGACAATCGGTTTAGATTTGATAAAGTTGTGGCAATTCGAAGTCTGGGAATGTCATTTGAAAATTGGTAAGGGTTCCCCCTTATGCTTTTTTCGCCAAAAAAAAAACATTTTTTTTTTTTAAAAAATTAATAAACTTGAAATGTAGAATTAAACTAGATGCCAAATTATGATCAAAATGGCTTCGATATTGAAAATCGGCTTAGATTTGGCAAAGTTGTGGCAATTCGAAGTCTGGGAATGTAATTTCAAAATTTGTAAGGGTTCCTCTTTATGATTTTTTCGCAAAAAATACACAATATTTTTTTGCAAAAATTAATAAACTTCAGATGTAGAATTAAACTAGATGCCAAATTATGATCAAAATGGCTTCGATATTGAAAATCGGCTTAGATTTGGCAAAGTTGTGGCAATTCGAAGTCTGGGATTGTAATTTCAAAATTTGTAAGGGTTCCCCCTTATGATTTTTTCGCAAAAAATACACAATATTTTTTTGCAAAAATTAATAAACTTGAGATGTAGAATTAAACTAGATGCCAAATTGTGATCAAAATGGCTTCGATATTGAAAATCGGCTGAGATTTGGCAAAGTTGCGGCAATTAGAAGTCTGGGGATGGCATTTCAAAATTGGTGAGGGTTCCCCCTTATGCTTTTTTCGCAAAAAATACACAATTTTTTTTTCAAAAATTAATAAACTTGAGATGTAGAATTAAACTAGATGCCAAATTATGATCAGAATGGCTTCGATATTGACAATCGGTTTAGATTTGACAAAGTTGTGGCAATTCGAAGTCTGGGAATGTCATTTGAAAATTGGTAAGGGTTCCCCCTTATGCTTTTTTCGCCAAAAAAAAAACATTTTTTTTTTCAAAAATGTATAAACTTGAGATGTAGAATTAAACTAGATGCCAAATTATGATCAAAATGGCTTCGATATTGAAAATCGGCTTAGATTTGGCAAAGTTGTGGCAATTCGAAGTCTGGGAATGTAATTTCAAAATTTGTAAGGGTTCCCCCTTATGATTTTTTTCGCAAAAAATACACAATTATTTATTTGCAAAAATTAATAAACTTGAAATGTAGAATTAAACTAGATGCCAAATTATGATCAAAATGGCTTCGATATTGAAAATCGGCTGAGATTTGGCAAAGTTGTGGCAATTCGAAGTCTGGGATTGTAATTTCAAAATTTGTAAGGGTTCCCCCTTATGATTTTTTCGCAAAAAATGCACAGTTATTTTTTTGCAAAAATTAATAAACTTGAGATGTAGAATTAAACTAGATGCCAAATTATGATCAAAATGGCTTCGATATTGAAAATCGGCTGAGATTTGGCAAAGTTGCGGCAATTAGAAGTCTGGGGATGGCATTTCAAAATTGGTGAGGGTTCCCCCTTATGCTTTTTTCGCAAAAAATACACAATTTTTTTTTTCAAAAATTAATAAACTTGAGATGCAGAATTAAACTAGATGCCAAATTATGATCAGAACGGCTTCGATATTGACAATCGGTTTAGATTTGACAAAGTTGTGGCAATTCGAAGTCTGGGAATGTCATTTGAAAATTGGTAAGGGTTCCCCCTTATGCTTTTTTCGCCAAAAAAAAAACATTTTTTTTTTCAAAAATGTATAAACTTGAGATGTAGAATTAAACTAGATGCCAAATTATGATCAAAATGTCTTCGATATTGAAAACCGGCTTAGATTTGGCAAAGTTGCGGCAATTCGAAGTCTGGGGATGGCATTTCAAAATTGGTGAGGGTTCCCCATTATGCTTTTTTCGCAAAAAATACACAATTTTTTTTCAAAAATTAATAAACTTGAGATGTAGAATTAAACTAGATGCCGAACTATGATCAGAATGGCTTCGATATTAAAAATCGGCTTAGATTTGGCAAAGTTGTGGCAATTCGAAGTCTGGGAATGTAATTTCAAAATTTGTTAGGGTTCCCCCTTATGATTTTTTCGCAAAAAATACACAATTATTTATTTGCAAAAATTAATAAACTTGAGATTTAGAATTAAACTAGATGCCAAATTATGATCAAAATGGCTTCGATATTGAAAATCGGCTGAGATTTGGCAAAGTTGCGGCAATTCGAAGTCTGGGGATGGCATTTCAAAATTGGTGAGGGTTCCCCCTTATGCTTTTTTCGCAAAAAATACAAAATTTTTTTTTCAAAAATTAATAAACTTGAGATGTAGAATTAAACTAGATGCCAAATTATGATCAAAATGGCCTCGATATTGACAATCGGTTTAGATTTGATAAAGTTGTAGCAATACGAAGTCTGGGTATGTCATTTGAAAATTGGTAAGGGTTCCCCCTTATGCTTTTTTCGCCAAATAAAAAATATTTTTTTTTCAAAAATGTATAAACTTGAGATGTAGGATTAAACTAGATGCCAAATTATGATCAAAATGGCTTCGATATTAAAAATCGGCTTAGATTTGGCAAAGTTGTGGCAATTCGAAGTCTGGGAATGTAATTTCAAAATTGGTAAGGGTTCCCCCTTATGATTTTTTCGCAAAAAATACACAATTATTTTTTTTAAAAAATTAATAAACTTGAAATGTAGAATTAAACTAGATGCCAAATTATGATCAAAATGGCTTCGATATTGAAAATCGGCTTAGATTTGGCAAAGTTGTGGCAATTCGAAGTCTGGGATTGTAATTTCAAAATTTGTAAGGGTTCCCCCTTATGATTTTTTCGCAAAAAATACACAATTATTTTTTTGCAAAAATTAATAAACTTGAGATGTAGAATTAAACTAGATGCCAAATTATGATCAAAATGGCTTCGATATTGAAAATCGGCTTAGATTTGGCAAAGTTGCGGCAATTCGAAGTCTGGGGATGGCATTTCAAAATTGGTGAGGGTTCCCCCTTATGCTTTTTTCGCAAAAAATACACAATTTTTTTTTTCAAAAATTAATAAACTTGAGATGTAGAATTAAACTAGATGCCAAATTATGATCAAAATGGCCTCGATATTGACAATCGGTTTAGATTTGATAAAGTTGTGGCAATTCGAAGTCTGGGAATGTCATTTGAAAATTGGTAAGGGTTCCCCCTTATGCTTTTTTCGCCAAAAAAAAAAACATTTTTTTTTTCAAAAATGTATAAACTCGAGATGTAGGATTAAACTAGATGCCAAATTATGATCAAAATGGCTTCGATATTAAAAATCGGCTTAGATTTGGCAAAGTTGTGGCAATACGAAGTCTGGGAATGTAATTTCAAAATTTGTCAGGGTTCCCCCTAATGATTTTTTCGCAAAAAATACACAATTATTTTTTCGCCAAAAATTAATAAACTTCAGATGTAGAATTAAACTAGATGCCAAATTATGATCAAAATGGCTTCGATATTGAAAATCGGCTGAGATTTGGCAAAGTTGCGGCAATTCGAAGTCTGGGGATGGCATTTCAAAATTGGTGAGGGTTCCCCCTTATGCTTTTTTCGCAAAAAATACACAATTTTTTTTCAAAAATTAATAAACTTGAGATGTAGAAATAAACTAGATGCCAAATTATGATCAAAATGGCCTCGATATTGACAATCGGTTTAGATTTGATAAAGTTGTGGCAATTCGAAGTCTGGGAATGTCATTTGAAAATTGGTAAGGGTTCCCCCTTATGCTTTTTTCGCCAAAAAAAAAACATTTTTTTTTTTAAAAAATTAATAAACTTGAAATGTAGAATTAAACTAGATGCCAAATTATGATCAAAATGGCTTCGATATTGAAAATCGGCTTAGATTTGGCAAAGTTGTGGCAATTCGAAGTCTGGGAATGTAATTTCAAAATTTGTAAGGGTTCCCCCTTATGATTTTTTCGCAAAAAATACACAATATTTTTTTGCAAAAATTAATAAACTTGAAATGTAGAATTAAACTAGATGCCAAATTATGATCAAAATGGCTTCGATATTGAAAATCGGCTTAGATTTGGCAAAGTTGTGGCAATTCGAAGTCTGGGATTGTAATTTCAAAATTGGTAAGGGTTCCCCCTTATGATTTTTTCGCAAAAAATACACAATTATTTTTTTGCAAAAAAAATAAACTTCAGATGTAGAATTAAACTAGATGCCAAATTATGATCAAAATGGCTTCGATATTGAAAATCGGCTTAGATTTGGCAAAGTTGTGGCAATTCGAAGTCTGGGATTGTAATTTCAAAATTTGTAAGGGTTCCCCCTTATGATTTTTTCGCAAAAAATACACAATATTTTTTTGCAAAAATTAATAAACTTGAGATGTAGAATTAAACTAGATGCCAAATTATGATCAAAATGGCTTCGATATTGAAAATCGGCTGAGATTTGGCAAAGTTGCGGCAATTAGAAGTCTGGGGATGGCATTTCAAAATTGGTGAGGGTTCCACCTTATGCTTTTTTTGCAAAAAATACACAATTTTTTTTTTCAAAAATTAATAAACTTGAGATGTAGAATTAAACTAGATGCCAAATTATGATCAGAACGGCTTCGATATTGACAATCGGTTTAGATTTGACAAAGTTGTGGCAATTCGAAGTCTGGGAATGTCATTTGAAAATTGGTAAGGGTTCCCCCTTATGCTTTTTTCGCCAAAAAAAAAACATTTTTTTTTTCAAAAAATGTATAATCTTGAGATGTAGAATTAAACTAGATGCCAAATTATGATCAAAATGGCTTCGATATTGAAAATTGGCTTAGATTTGGCAAAGTTGTGGCAATTCGAAGTCTGGGATTGTAATTTCAAAATTTGTAAGGGTTCCCCCTTATGATTTTTTCGCAAAAAATACACAGTTATTTTTTTGCAAAAATTAATAAACTTGAGATGTAGAATTAAACTAGATGCCAAATTATGATCAAAATGGCTTCGATATTGAAAATCGGCTGAGATTTGGCAAAGTTGCGGCAATTAGAAGTCTGGGGATGGCATTTCAAAATTGGTGAGGGTTCCCCTTTATGCTTTTTTCGCAAAAAATACACAATTTTTTTTTTCAAAAATTAATAAACTTGAGATGTAGAATTAAACTAGATGCCAAATTATGATCAGAACGGCTTCGATATTGACAATCGGTTTAGATTTGACAAAGTTGTGGCAATTCGAAGTCTGGGAATGTCATTTGAAAATTGGTAAGGGTTCCCCCTTATGCTTTTTTCGCCAAAAAAAAAAACATTTTTTTTTTCAAAAATGTATAAACTTGAGATGTAGAATTAAACTAGATGCCAAATTATGATCAAAATGTCTTCGATATTGAAAACCGGCTTAGATTTGGCAAAGTTGCGGCAATTCGAAGTCTGGGGATGGCATTTCAAAATTGGTGAGGGTTCCCCATTATGCTTTTTTCGCAAAAAATACACAATTTTTTTTTCAAAAATTAATAAACTTGAGATGTAGAATTAAACTAGATGCCGAATTATGATCAAAATGGCTTCGATATTGAAAATCGGCTTAGATTTGGCAAAGTTGTGGCAATTCGAAGTCTGGGAATGTAATTTCAAAATTTGTAAGGGTTCCCCCTTATGATTTTTTCGCAAAAAATACACAATTATTTATTTGCAAAAATTAATAAACTTGAGATTTAGAATTAAACTAGATGCCAAATTATGATCAAAATGGCTTCGATATTGAAAATCGGCTGAGATTTGGCAAAGTTGCGGCAATTCGAAGTCTGGGGATGGCATTTCAAAATTGGTGAGGGTTCCCCCTTATGCTTTTTTCGCAAAAAATACACAATTTTTTTTTTCAAAAATTAATAAACTTGAGATGTAGAATTAAACTAGATGCCAAATTATGATCAAAATGGCCTCGATATTGACAATCGGTTTAGATTTGATAAAGTTGTAGCAATACGAAGTCTGGGAATGTCATTTGAAAATTGGTAAGGGTTCCCCCTTATGCTTTTTTCGCCAAATAAAAAATATTTTTTTTTTCAAAAATGTATAAACTTGAGATGTAGGATTAAACTAGATGCCAAATTATGATCAAAATGGCTTCGATATTAAAAATCGGCTTAGATTTGGCAAAGTTGTGGCAATTCGAAGTCTGGGAATGTAATTTCAAAATTGGTAAGGGTTCCCCCTTATGATTTTTTCGCAAAAAATACACAATTATTTTTTTTAAAAAATTAATAAACTTGAAATGTAGAATTAAACTAGATGCCAAATTATGATCAAAATGGCTTCGATATTGAAAATCGGCTTAGATTTGGCAAAGTTGTGGCAATTCGAAGTCTGGGATTGTAATTTCAAAATTTGTAAGGGTTCCCCCTTATGATTTTTTCGCAAAAAATACACAATTATTTTTTTGCAAAAATTAATAAACTTGAGATGTAGAATTAAACTAGATGCCAAATTATGATCAAAATGGCTTCGATATTGAAAATCGGCTTAGATTTGGCAAAGTTGCGGCAATTCGAAGTCTGGGGATGGCATTTCAAAATTGGTGAGGGTTCCCCCTTATGCTTTTTTCGCAAAAAATACACAATTTTTTTTTTCAAAAATTAATAAACTTGAGATGTAGAATTAAACTAGATGCCAAATTATGATCAAAATGGCCTCGATATTGACAATCGGTTTAGATTTGATAAAGTTGTGGCAATTCGAAGTCTGGGAATGTCATTTGAAAATTGGTAAGGGTTCCCCCTTATGCTTTTTTCGCCAAAAAAAAAATATTTTTTTTTTCAAAAATGTATAAACTTGAGATGAAGGATTAAACTAGATGCCAAATTATGATCAAAATGGCTTCGATATTGAAAATCGGCTTAGATTTGGCAAAGTTGTGGCAATTCGAAGTCTGGGAATGTAATTTCAAAATTTGTAAGGGTTCTCCCTTATGATTTTCTAGCAAAAAATACACAATTATTTATTTGCAAAAATTAATAAACTTGAGATTTAGAACTAAACTAGATGCTAAATTATGATCAAAATGGCCTCGATATTGACAATCGGTTTAGATTTGACAAAGTTGTGGCAATTCGAAGTCTAGGAATGTCATTTGAAAATTAGTAAGGGTTCCCCCTTATGTTTTTTTCGCCAAAAAAAAAAACATTTTTTTTTTTTAAAATGTATAAACTTGAGATGTAGAATTAAACTAGATGCCAAATTATGATCAAAATGGCTTCGATATTGAAAATCGGCTTAGATTTGGCAAAGTTGCGGCAATTCGAAGTCTGGGGATGGCATTTCAAAATTGGTGAGGGTTCCCTCTTATGCTTTTTTCGCAAAAAATACACAATTTTTTTTTCAAAAATTAATAAACTTGAGATGTAGAATTAAACTAGATGCCAAATTATGATCAAAATGGCCTCGATATTGACAATCGGTTTATATTTGATAAAGTTGTGGCAATTCGAAGTCTGGGAATGTCATTTGAAAATTGGTAAGGGTTCCCCCTTATGCTTTTTTCGCCAAAAAAAAACATTTTTTTTTTTCAAAAATGTATAAACTTGAGATGAAGCATTAAACTAGATGCCAAATTATGATCAAAATGGCTTCGATATTGAAAATCGGCTTAGATTTG
Organism: Drosophila maculinotata; assembly: GCA_035045305.1. Taxonomy (NCBI): domain Eukaryota; kingdom Metazoa; phylum Arthropoda; class Insecta; order Diptera; family Drosophilidae; genus Drosophila; species Drosophila maculinotata. Next base: position 89,315 of record JAWNPD010000397.1, read on the forward strand.
GCAAAGTTGTGGCAATTCGAAGTCTGGGAATGTAATTTCAAAATTGGTAAGGGTTCCCCCTTATGATTTTTTCGCAAAAAATACACAATTATTTTTTTCAAAAAATTTATAAACTTGAAATGTAGAATTAAACTAGATGCCAAATTATGATCAAAATGGCTTCGATATTGAAAATCGGCTTAGATTTGGCAAAGTTGCGGCAATTCGAAGTCTGGGAATGTTATTTCAAAATTGGTAAGGGTTGCCCCCTTATGATTTTTTCGCAAAAAATACACAATTATTTTTTTGCAAGAATTAATAAACTTGAGATGTAGAATTAAACTAGATGCCAAATTATGATCAAAATGGCTTCGATATTGAAAATCGGCTGAGATTTGGCAAAGTTGCGGCAATTCGAAGTCTGGGGATGGCATTTCAAAACTGGTGAGGGTTCCCCCTTATGCTTTTTTCACAAAATATACACAATTTTTTTTTCAAAAATTAATAAACTTGAGATGTAGAATTAAACTAGATGCCAAATTATGATCAGAATGGCTTCGATATTAAAAATCGGCTTAGATTTGGCAAAGTTGTGGCAATTCGAAGTCTGGGAATGTCATTTGAAAATTTGTAAGGGTTCCCCCTTATGATTTTTTCGCAAAAAATACACAATTATTTTTTTGCAAAAATTAATAAACTTGAGATGTAGAATTAAACTAGATGCCAAATTATGATCAAAATGGCTTCGATATTGAAAATCGGCTTAGATTTGGCAAAGTTGCGGCAATTCGAAGTCTGGGGATGGCATTTCAAAATTGGTGAGGGTTCCCCCTTATGCTTTTTTCGCAAAAAATACACAATTTTTTTTTCAAAAATTAATAAACTTGAGATGTAGAATTAAACTAGATGCCAAATTATGATCAGAATGGCTTCGATATTGAAAATCGGCTTAGATTTGGCAAAGTTGTGGCAATTCGAAGTCTGGGAATGTAATTTCAAAATTTGTAAGGGTTCCCCCTTATGATTTTTTCGCAAAAAATACACAATTATTTATTTGCAAAAATTAATAAACTTGAGATGTAGAATTAAACTAGATGCCAAATTATGATCAAAATGGCTTCGATATTGAAAATCGGCTGAGATTTGGCAAAGTTGCGGCAATTCGAAGTCTGGGAATGTAATTTCAAAATTGGTAAGGGTTCCCCCTTATGATTTTTTCGCAAAAAATACACAATTGTTTTTTCCAAAAATTAATAAACTTGAGATGTAGAATTAAACTAGATGCCAAATTATGATCAGAATGGCTTCGATATTGAAAATCGGCTTAGATTTGGCAAAGTTGTGGCAATTCGAAGTCTGGGAATGTAATTTCAAAATTTGTAAGGGTTCCCCCTTATGATTTTTTCGCAAAAATATACAGAATTTTTTTTTCAAAAACATTAATAAACTTGAGATGTAGAATTAAACTAGATGCCAAATTATGATCAAAATGGCTTCGATATTGACAATCGGCTTAGATTTGACAAAGTTGTGGCAATTCGAAGTCTGGGAATGTCATTTGAAAATTGGTAAGGGTTCCCCTTATGCTTTTTTCGCAAAAAATACACAATTATTTTTTTGCAAAAATTAATAAACTTGAGATGTAGAATTAAACTAGATGCCAAATTATGATCAAAATGGCTTCGATATTGAAAATCGGCTGAGATTTGGCAAAGTTGCGGCAATTTGAAGTCTGGGGATGGCATTTCAAAATTGGTGAGGGTTCCCCCTTATGCTTTTTTCGCAAAAAATACACAATTTTTTTTTTCAAAAATTAATAAACTTGAGATGTAGAATTAAACTAGATGCCAAATTATGATCAGAACGGCTTCGATATTGACAATCGGTTTAGATTTGACAAAGTTGTGGCAATTCGAAGTCTGGGAATGTCATTTGAAAATTGGTAAGGGTTCCCCCTTATGCTATTTTTCGCAAAAAAAAAACAATTTTTTTTTTCAAAAATGTATAAACTTGAGATGTAGAATTAAACTAGATGCCAAATTATGATCAAAATGGCTTCGATATTGAAAATCGGCTTAGATTTGGCAAAGTTGCGGCAATTCGAAGTCTGGGGATGGCATTTCAAAATTGGTGAGGGTTCCCTCTTAAATAAATTTTTTTCGCAAAAAATACACAATTTTTTTTTTCAAAAATTAATAAACTTGAGATGTAGAATTAAACTAGATGCCAAATTATGATCAAAATGGCCTCGATATTGACAATCGGTTTATATTTGATGAAGTTGTGGCAATTAGAAGTCTGGAAATGTCATTTGAAAATTGGTAAGGGTTCCCCCTTATGCTTTTTTCGCCAAAAAAAAATATTTTTTTTTTTCAAAAAATGTATAAACTTGAGATGAAGGATTAAACTAGATGCCAAATTATGATCAAAATGGCTTCGATATTGAAAATCGGCTTAGATTTGGCAAAGTTGTGGCAATTCGAAGTCTGGGAATGTAATTTCAAAATTGGTAAGGGTTCCCCCTTATGATTTTTTCGCAAAAAATACACAATTATTTTTTTTAAAAAATTAATAAACTTGAAATGTAGAATTAAACTAGATGCCAAATTATGATCAAAATGGCTTCGATATTGAAAATCGGCTTAGATTTGGCAAAGTTGCGGCAATTCGAAGTCTGGGAATGTTATTTCAAAATTGGTAAGGGTTCCCCCTTATGATTTTTTTCGCAAAAAATACACAATTTTTTTTTTGCAAGAATTAATAAACTTGAGATGAAGAATTAAAGTAGATGCCAAATTATGATCAAAATGGCTTCGATATTGAAAATCGGCTTAGATTTGGCAAAGTTGCGGCAATTCGAAGTCTGGGGATGGCATTTCAAAACTGGTGAGGGTTCCCCCTTATGCTTTTTTCGCAAAATATACACAATTTTTTTTTCAAAAATTAATAAACTTGAGATGTAGAATTAAACTAGATGCTAAATTATGATCAAAATGGCCTCGATATTGACAATCGGCTTAGATTTGGCAAAGTTGTGGCAATTCGAAGTCTGGGAATGTCATTTCAAAATTTGTAAGGGTTCCCCCTTATGATTTTTTCGCAAAAAATACACAATTATTTATTTGCAAAAATTAATAAACTTGAGATGTAGAATTAAACTAGATGCCAAATTATGATCGAAATGGCTTCGATATTGAAAATCGGCTTAGATTTGGCAAAGTTGCGGCAATTCGAAGTCTGGGGATGGCATTTCAAAATTGGTGAGGGTTCCCTCTTATGCTTTTTTCGCAAAAAATACACAATTTTTTTTTCAAAAATTATTAAACTTGAGATGTAGAATTAAACTTAATGCCAAATTATGATCAAAATGGCCTCGATATTGACAATCGGTTTAGATTTGATAAAGTTGTGGCAATTCGAAGTCTGGGAATGTCATTTGAAAATTGGTAAGGGTTCCCCCTTATGCTTTTTTCGCCAAATAAAAACTATTTTTTTTTTTCAAAAATGTATAAACTTGAGATGTAGGATTAAACTAGATGCCAAATTATGATCAAAATGGCTTCGATATTGAAAATCGGCTTAGATTTGGCAAAGTTGTGGCAATTCGAAGTCTGGGAATGTAATTTCAAAATTGGTAAGGGTTCCCTTATGATTTTTTCGCAAAAAATACACAATTATTGTTTTTAAAAAATTAATAAACTTGAAATGTAGAATTAAACTAGATGCCAAATTATGATCAAAATGGCTTCGATATTGAAAATCGGCTTAGATTTGGCAAAGTTGCGGCAATTCGAAGTCTGGGAATGTTAATTCAAAATGGGTAAGGGTTCCCCCTTATGATTTTTTCGCAAAAAATACACAATTATTTTTTTGCAAGAATTAATAAACTTGAGATGTAGAATTAAACTAGATGCCAAATTATGATCAAAATGGCTTCGATATTGAAAATCGGCTGAGATTTGGCAAAGTTGCGGCAATTCGAAGTCTGGGGATGGCATTTCAAAACTGGTGAGGGTTCCCCCTTATGCTTTTTTCGCAAAAAATACACAATTTTTTTTTTCAAAAATTAATAAACTTGAGATGTAGAATTAAACTAGATGCCAAATTATGATCAGAACGGCTTCGATATTGACAATCGGTTTAGATTTGACAAAGTTGTGGCAATTCGAAGTCTGGGAATGTCATTTGAAAATTTGTAAGGTTCCCCCTTATGATTTTTTCGCAAAAAATACACAATTATTTTTTTGCAAAAATTAATAAACTTGAGATGTAGAATTAAACTAGATGCCAAATTATGATCAAAATGGCTTCGATATTGAAAATCGGCTTAGATTTGGCAAAGTTGTGGCAATTCGAAGTCTGGGAATGTAATTTCTAAATTTGTAAGGGTTCCCCCTTATGATTTTTTCGCAAAAAATACACAATTATTTATTTGCAAAAATTAATAAACTTGAGATTTAGAACTAAACTAGATGCTAAATTATGATCAAAATGGCCTCGATATTGACAATCGGTTTAGATTTGACAAAGTTGTGGCAATTCGAAGTCTGGGAATGTTATTTGAAAATTGGTAAGGGTTCCCCCTTATGCTTTTTACGCCAAAAAAATAAACATTTTTTTTTTCAAAAATTAATAAACTTGAGATGTAGAATTAAACTAGATGCCAAATTATGATCAAAATGGCTTCGATATTGAAAATCGGCTTAGATTTGGCAAAGTTGCGGCAATTCGAAGTCTGGGGATGGCATTTCAAAATTGGTGAGGGTTCCCCCTTATGCTTTTTTCGCAAAAAATACACAATTTTTTTTTTCAAAAATTAATAAACTTGAGATGTAGAATTAAACTAGATGCCAAATTATGATCCAAATGGCCTCGATATTGACAATCGGTTTATATTTGATAAAGTTGTGGCAATTCGAAGTCTGGGAATGTCATTTGAAAATTGGAAAGGGTTCCCCCTTATGCTTTTTTCGCCAAAAAAAAATATTTTTTTTTTCAAAAATGTATAAACTTGAGATGAAGGATTAAAGTAGATGCCAAATTATGATCAAAATGGCTTCGATATTGAAAATCGGCTTAGATTTGGCAAAGTTGTGGCAATTCGAAGTCTGGGAATGTAATTTCAAAATTGGTAAGGGTTCCCCCTTATGATTTTTTCGCAAAAAATACACAATTATTTTTTTTAAAAAATTAATAAACTTGAAATGTAGAATTAAACTAGATGCCAAATTATGATCAAAATGGCTTCGATATTGAAAATCGGCTTAGATTTGGCAAAGTTGCGGCAATTCGAAGTCTGGGAATGTTATTTCAAAATTGGTAAGGGTTCCCCCTTATGATTTTTTCGCAAAAAATACACAATTATTTTTTTGCAAGAATTAATAAACTTGAGATGTAGAATTAAACTAGATGCCAAATTATGATCAAAATGGCTTCGATATTGAAAATCGGCTGAGATTTGGCAAAGTTGCGGCAATTCGAAGTCTGGGGATGGCATTTCAAAACTGGTGAGGGTTCCCCCTTATGCTTTTTTCGCAAAATATACACAATTTTTTTTTCAAAAATTAATAAACTTGAGATGTTGAATTAAACTAGATGCCAAACTATGATCAGAATGGCTTCGATATTAAAAATCGGCTTAGATTTGGCAAAGTTGTGGCAATTCGAAGTCTGGGAATATAATTTCAAAATTTGTTAGGGTTCCCCCTGATGATTTTTTCGCAAAAAATACACAATTATTTATTTGCAAAAATTAATAAACTTGAGATGTAGAATTAAACTAGATGCAAAATTATGATCGAAATGGCTTCGATATTGAAAATCGGCTTAGATTTGGCAAAGTTGCGGCAATTCGAAGTCTGGGGATGGCATTTCAAAATTGGTGAGGGTTCCCTCTTATGCTTTTTTCGAAAAAAATACACAATTTTTTTTCAAAAATTAATATACTTGAGATGTAGAATTAAACTAGATGCCAAATTATGATCAAAATGGCCTCGATATTGACAATCGGTTTAGATTTGATAAAGTTGTGGCAATTCGAAGTCTGGGAATGTCATTTGAAAATTGGTAAGGGTTCCCCCTTATGCTTTTTTCGCCAAATAAAAAATATTTTTTTTTTCAAAAATGTATAAACTTGAGATGTAGGATTAAACTAGATGCCAAATTATGATCAAAATGGCTTCGATATTGAAAATCGGCTTAGATTTGGCAAAGTTGTGGCAATTCGAAGTCTGGGAATTTAATTTCAAAATTGGTAAGGGTTCCCCCTTATGATTTTTTCGCAAAAAATACACAATTATTTTTTTTAAAAAATTAATAAACTTGAAATGTAGAATTAAACTAGATGCCAAATTATGATCAAAATGGCTTCGATATTGAAAATCGGCTTAGATTTGGCAAAGTTGTGGCAATTCGAAGTCTGGGAATGTAATTTCAAAATTTGTAAGGGTTCCCCCTTATGATTTTTTTCGCAAAAAATACACAATTATTTATTTGCAAAAATTAATAAACTTGAGATTTAGAACTAAACTAGATGCTAAATTATGATCAAAATGGCCTCGATATTGACAATCGGTTTAGATTTGACAAAGTTGTGGCAATTCGAAGTCTGGGAATGTCATTTGAAAATTGGTAAGGGTTCCCCCTTATGCTTTTTTCGCCAAATAAAAAATATTTTTTTTTTTTAAAAATGTATAAATTTGAGATGTAGGATTAAACAAGATGCCAAATTATGATCAAAATGGCTTCGATATTGAAAATCGGCTTAGATTTGGCAAAGTTGTGGCAATTCGAAGTCTGGGAATGTAATTTCAAAATTGGTAAGGGTTCCCCCTTATGATTTTTTCGCAAAAAATACACAATTATTTTTTTTAAAAAATTAATAAACTTGAAATGTAGAATTAAACTAGATGCCAAATTATGATCAAAATGGCTTCGATATTGAAAATCGGCTTAGATTTGGCAAAGTTGTGGCAATTCGAAGTCTGGGAATGTAATTTCAAAATTGGTAAGGGTTCCCCTTATGATTTTTTCGCAAAAAATACACAATTATTTTTTTTAAAAAATTAATAAACTTGAAATGTAGAATTAAACTAGATGCCAAATTATGATCAAAATGGCTTCGATATTGAAAATCGGCTTAGATTTGGCAAAGTTGCGGCAATTCGAAGTCTGGGAATGTTATTTCAAAATTGGTTAGGGTTCCCCCTTATGATTTTTTCGCAAAAAATACACAATTATTTTTTTGCAAGAATTAATAAACTTGAGATGTAGAATTAAACTAGATGCCAAATTATGATCAAAATGGCTTCGATATTGAAAATCGGCTGAGATTTGGCAAAGTTGCGGCAATTCGAAGTCTGGGGATGGCATTTCAAAACTGGTGAGGGTTCCCCCTTATGCTTTTTTCGCAAAATATACACAATTTTTTTTTCAAAAATTAATAAACTTGAGATGTTGAATTAAACTAGATGCCAAACTATGATCAGAATGGCTTCGATATTAAAAATCGGCTTAGATTTGGCAAAGTTGTGGCAATTCGAAGTCTGGGAATGTAATTTCAAAATTTGTAAGGGTTCCCCCTGATGATTTTTTCGCAAAAAATACACAATTATTTATTTGCAAAAATTAATAAACTTGAGATGTAGAATTAAACTAGATGCCAAATTATGATCGAAATGGCTTCGATATTGAAAATCGGCTTAGATTTGGCAAAGTTGCGGCAATTCGAAGTCTGGGGATGGCGTTTCAAAATTGGTGAGGGTTCCCTCTTATGCTTTTTTCGCAAAAAATACACAATTTTTTTTTCAAAAATTAATATACTTGAGATGTAGAATTAAACTAGATGCCAAATTATGATCAAAATGGCCTCGATATTGACAATCGGTTTAGATTTGATAAAGTTGTGGCAATTCGAAGTCTGGGAATGTCATTTGAAAATTGGTAAGGGTTCCCCCTTATGCTTTTTTCGCCAAATAAAAAATATTTTTTTTTAAAAATGTATAAACTTGAGATGTAGGATTAAACTAGATGCCAAATTATGATCAAAATGGCTTCGATATTGAAAATCGGCTTAGATTTGGCAAAGTTGTGGCAATTCGAAGTCTGGGAATGTAATTTCAAAATTGGTAAGGGTTCCCCCTTATGATTTTTTCGCAAAAAATACACAATTATTTTTTTTAAAAAATTAATAAACTTGAAATGTAGAATTAAACTAGATGCCAAATTATGATCAAAATGGCTTCGATATTGAAAATCGGCTTAGATTTGGCAAAGTTGTGGCAATTCGAAGTCTGGGAATGTAATTTTAAAATTGGTGAGGGTTCCCCCTTATGATTTTTTCGCAAAAAATACACAATTATTTTTTAAAAAATTAATAAACTTGAAATGTAGAATTAAACTAGATGCCAAATTATGATCAAAATGGCTTCGATATTGAAAATCGGCTTAGATTTGGCAAAGTTGCGGCAATTCGAAGTCTGGGAATGTTATTTCAAAATTGGTTAGGGTTCCCCCTTATGATTTTTTCGCAAAAAAGACACAATTATTTTTTTGCAAGAATTAATAAACTTGAGATGTAGAATTAAACTAGATGCCAAATTATGATCAAAATGGCTTCGATATTGAAAATCGGCTTAGATTTGGCAAAGTTGCGGCAATTCGAAATCTGGGGATGGCATTTCAAAACTGGTGAGGGTTCCCCCTTATGCTTTTTTCGCAAAATATACACAATTTTTTTTTCAAAAATTAATAAACTTGAGATGTTGAATTAAACTAGATGCCAAACTATGATCAGAATGGCTTCGATATTAAAAATCGGCTTAGATTTGGCAAAGTTGTGGCAATTCGAAGTCTGGGAATGTAATTTCAAAATTTGTAAGGGTTCCCCCTGATGATTTTTTCGCAAAAAATACACAATTATTTATTTGCAAAAATTAATAAACTTGAGATGTAGAATTAAACTAGATGCCAAATTATGATCGAAATGGCTTCGATATTGAAAATCGGCTTAGATTTGGCAAAGTTGTGGCAATTCGAAGTCTGGGAATGTAATTTCAAAATTGGTAAGGGTTCCCCCTTATGATTTTTTCGCAAAAAATACACAATTATTTTTTTTAAAAAATTAATAAACTTGAAATGTAGAATTAAACTAGATGCCAAATTATGATCAAAATGGCTTCGATATTGAAAATCGGCTTAGATTTGGCAAAGTTGTGGCAATTCGAAGTCTGGGAATGTAATTTCAAAATTTGTAAGGGTTCCCCCTATGATTTTTTTCGCAAAAAATACACAATTATTTATTTGCAAAAATTAATAAACTTGAGATTTAGAACTAAACTAGATGCTAAATTATGATCAAAATGGCCTCGATATTGACAATCGGTTTAGATTTGACAAAGTTGTGGCAATTCGAAGTCTGGGAATGTCATTTGAAAATTGGTAAGGGTTCCCCCTTATGCTTTTTTCGCAAAAAATACACAATTATTTTTTTGCAAGAATTAATAAACTTGAGATGTAAAATTAAACTAGATGCCAAATTATGATCAAAATGGCTTCGATATTGAAAATCGGCTTAGATTTGGCAAAGTTGCGGCAATTCGAAGTCTGGGGATGGCACTTCAAAATTGGTGAGGGTTCCCCCTTATGCTTTTTTCGCAAAAAATACACAATTTTTTTTTCAAAAATTAATAAACTTGAGATGTAGAATTAAACTAGATGCCAAATTATGATCAAAATGGCTTCGATATTGAAAATCGGCTTAGATTTGGCAAAGTTGCGGCAATTCGAAGTCTGGGGATGGCACTTCAAAATTGGTGAGGGTTCCCCCTTATGCTTTTTTCGCAAAAAATACACAATTTTTTTTTCAAAAATTAATAAACTTGAGATGTAGAATTAAACTAGATGCCAAATTATGATCAAAATGGCTTCGATATTGAAAATCGGCTTAGATTTGGCAAAGTTGCGGCAATTCGAAGTCTGGGAATGTTATTTCAAAATTGGTAAGGGTTCCCCCTTATGATTTTTTCGCAAAAAATACACAATTATTTTTTTGCAAGAATTAATAAACTTGAGATGTAGAATTAAACTAGATGCCAAATTATGATCAAAATGGCTTCGATATTGAAAATCGGCTGAGATTTGGCAAAGTTGCGGCAATTCGAAGTCTGGGGATGGCATTTCAAAACTGGTGAGGGTTCCCCCTTATGCTTTTTTCGCAAAATATACACAATTATTTTTTTTCAAAAATTAATAAACTTGAGATGTTGAATTAAACTAGATGCCAAACTATGATCAGAATGGCTTCGATATTAAAAATCGGCTTAGATTTGGCAAAGTTGTGGCAATTCGAAGTCTGGGAATGTAATTTCAAAATTTGTAAGGGTTCCCCCTGATGATTTTTTCGCAAAAAATACACAATTATTTATTTGCAAAAATTAATAAACTTGAGATGTAGAATTAAACTAGATGCCAAATTATGATCGAAATGGCTTCGATATTGAAAATCGGCTTAGATTTGGCAAAGTTGTGGCAATTCGAAGTCTGGGAATGTAATTTCAAAATTGGTAAGGGTTCCCCCTCATGATTTTTTCGCAAAAAATACACAATTATTTTTTTTTAAAAAATTAATAAACTTGAAATGTAGAATTAAACTAGATGCCAAATTATGATCAAAATGGCTTCGATATTGAAAATCGGCTTAGATTTGGCAAAGTTGTGGCAATTCGAAGTCTGGGAATGTAATTTCAAAATTTGTAAGGGTTCCCCCTTATGATTTTTTTCGCAAAAAATACACAATTATTTATTTGCAAAAATTAATAAACTTGAGATTTAGAATTAAACTAGATGCTAAATTATGATCAAAATGGCCTCGATATTGACAATCGGTTTAGATTTGACAAAGTTGTGGCAATTCGAAGTCTGGGAATGTCATTTGAAAATTGGTAAGGGTTCCCCTTTATGCTTTTTTCGCAAAAAATACACAATTATTTTTTTGCAAAAATTAATAAACTTGAGATGTAAAATTAAACTAGATGCCAAATTATGATCAAAAATGGCTTCGATATTGAAAATCGGCTTAGATTTGGCAAAGTTGCGGCAATTCGAAGTCTGGGGATGGCACTTCAAAATTGGTGAGGGTTCCCCCCTTATGCTTTTTTCGCAAAATACACAATTTTTTTTTTCAAAAATTAATAAACTTGAGATGTAGAATTAAACTAGATGCCAAATTATGATCAAAATGGCTTCGATATTGAAAATCGGCTTAGATTTGGCAAAGTTGCGGCAATTCGAAGTCTGGGAATGTCATTTCAAAATTGGTAAGGGTTCCCCCTTATGCTTTTTTCGCAAAAAATACACAATTTTTTTTTCAAAAATTAATAAACTTGAGATGTAGAATTAAACTAGATGCCAAATTATGATCAAAATGGCTTCGATATTGAAAATCGGCTTAGATTTGGCAAAGTTGCGGCAATTCGAAGTCTGGGGATGGCATTTCAAAATTGGTGAGGGTTCCCCCTTATGCTTTTTTCGCAAAAAATACACAATTATTTTTTTGCAAGAATTAATAAACTTGAGATGTAGAATTAAACTAGATGCCAAATTATGATCAAAATGGCTTCGATATTGACAATCGGTTTAGATTTGGCAAAGTTGTGGCAATTCGAAGTCTGGGAATGTCATTTGAAAATTGGTGAGGGTTCTCCCTTATGCTTTTTTCGCAAAATATACACAATTTTTTTTTCAAAAATTAATAAACTTGAGATGTTGAATTAAACTAGATGCCAAATTATGATCAAAATGGCTTCGATATTGAAAATCGGCTTAGATTTGGCAAAGTTGTGGCAATTCGAAGTCTGGGAATGTAATTTCAAAATTTGTAAGGGTTCCCCCTTATGATTTTTTCGCAAAAAATACACAATTATTTTTTTTCAAAAATTAATAAACTTGAGATGTAGAATTAAACTAGATGCCAAATTATGATCAAAATGGCTTCGATATTGAAAATCGGCTTAGATTTGGCAAAGTTGTGGCAATTCGAAGTCTGGGAATGTAATTTCAAAATTGGTAAGGGTTCCCCCCTATGCTTTTTTTCGCCAAAAAATACACAATTTTTTTTTTTCAAAAATTTATAAACTTGAGATGTAGAATTAAACTAGATGCCAAATTATGATCAAAATGGCTTCGATATTGAAAATCGGCTTAGATTTGGCAAAGTTGTGGCAATTCGAAGTCTGGGAATGTAATTTTCAAAATTTGTAAGGGTTCCCCTTTATGATTTTTTCGCAAAAAATACACAATTATTTTTTTTCAAAAATTAATAAACTTGAGATGTAGAATTAAACTAGATGCCAAATTATGATCAAAATGGCCTCGATATTGACAATCGGTTTAGATTTGACAAAGTTGTGGCAATTCGAAGTCTGGGAATGTCATTTGAAAATTGGTAAGGGTTCCCCCTTATGCTTTTTTCGCAAAAAATACACAATTATTTTTTTTCAAAAATTAATAAACTTGAGATGTAGAATTAAACTAGATGCCAAATTATGATCAAAATGGCTTCGATATTGAAAATCGGCTTAGATTTGGCAAAGTTGTGGCAATTCGAAGTCTGGGAATGTCATTTCAAAATTGGTGAGGGTTCCCCCTTATGCTTTTTTCGCCAAAAAATACACAATTTTTTTTTTCAAAAATGTAATAAACTTGAGATGAAGAATTAAACTAGATGCCAAATTATGATCAAAATGGCTTCGATATTGAAAATCGGCTTAGATTTGGCAAAGTTGCGGCAATTCGAAGTCTGGGGATGTGCATTTCAAAATTGGTGAGGGTTCCCCCTTATGCTTTTTTCGCAAAAAATACACAATTATTTTTTTCAAAAATTAATAAACTTGAGATGTAGAATTAAACTAGATGCCAAATTATGATCAAAATGGCTTCGATATTGAAAATCGGCTTAGATTTGGCAAAGTTGCGGCAATTCGAAGTCTGGGAATGTTATTTCAAAATTGGTAAGGGTTCCCCCTTATGATTTTTTCGCAAAAAATACACAATTATTTTTTTGCAAGAATTAATAAACTTGAGATGTAGAATTAAACTAGATGCCAAATTATGATCAAAATGGCTTCGATATTGAAAATCGGCTGAGATTTGGCAAAGTTGCGGCAATTCGAAGTCTGGGGATGGCATTTCAAAACTGGTGAGGGTTCCCCCTTATGCTTTTTTCGCAAAATATACACAATTTTTTTTTCAAAAATTAATAAACTTGAGATGTAGAATTAAACTAGATGCCAAACTATGATCAGAATGGCTTCGATATTGAAAATCGGCTTAGATTTGGCAAAGTTGTGGCAATTCGAAGTCTGGGAATGTAATTTCAAAATTTGTAAGGGTTCCCCCTTATGATTTTTTCGCAAAAAATACACAATTATTTATTTGCAAAAATTAATAAACTTGAGATGTAGAATTAAACTAGATGCCAAATTATGATCGAAATGGCTTCGATATTGAAAATCGGCTTAGATTTGGCAAAGTTGCGGCAATTCGAAGTCTGGGGATGGCATTTCAAAATTGGTGAGGGTTCCCCCTTATGCTTTTTTCGCAAAAAATACACAATTTTTTTTTCAAAAATTAATAAACTTGAGATGTAGAATTAAACTAGATGCCAAATTATGATCAAAATGGCTTCGATATTGACAATCGGTTTAGATTTGACAAAGTTGTGGCAATTCGAAGTCTGGGAATGTCATTTGAAAATTGGTAAGGGTTCCCCCTTATGCTTTTTTCGCCAAATAAAAAATATTTTTTTTTTTTCAAAAAATGTATAAACTTGAGATGTAGGATTAAACTAGATGCCAAATTATGATCAAAATGGCTTCGATATTGAAAATCGGCTTAGATTTGGCAAAGTTGTGGCAATTCGGAAGTCTGGGAATGTAATTTCAAAATTGGTAAGGGTTCCCCCTTATGATTTTTTCGCAAAAAATACACAATTATTTATTTGCAAAAATTAATAAACTTGAGATTTAGAACTAAACTAGATGCTAAATTATGATCAAAATGGCCTCGATATTGACAATCGGTTTAGATTTGGCAAAGTTGTGGCAATTCGAAGTCTGGGGATGTCATTTGAAAATTGGTAAGGGTTCCCCCTTATGCTTTTTTCGCAAAAAAAAAAAACATTTTTTTTTTTCAAAAATTAATAAACTTGAGATGTAGAATTAAACTAGATGCCAAATTATGATCAAAATGGCTTCGATATTGACAATCGGCTTAGATTTGGCAAAGTTGTGGCAATTCGAAGTCTGGGGATGGCATTTCAAAATTGGTGAGGGTTCCCCCTTATGCTTTTTTCGCAAAATATACACAAATTAATAAACTTGAGATGAAGAAATTAAACTAGATGCCAAATTATGATCAAAATGGCTTCGATATTGAAAATCGGTTTAGATTTGGCAAAGTTGTGGCAATTCGAAGTCTGGGAATGTCATTTCGAAAATTTGTAAGGGTTCCCCCTTATGCTTTTTTCGCCAAAAAATACACATTTTTTATTTGCAAAAATGAATAAACTTGAGATTTAGAACTAAACTAGATGCCAAATTATGATCAAAATGGCCTCGATATTGACAATCGGTTTAGATTTGACAAAGTTGTGGCAATTCGAAGTCTGGGAATGTCATTTGAAAATTGGTAAGGGTTCCCCCTTATGCTTTTTTCGCCAAAAAAAACACATTTTTTTTTTCAAAAATGTATAAACTTGAGATGTAGAATTAAACTAGATGCCAAATTATGATCAAAATGGCTTCGATATTGAAAATCGGCTTAGATTTGGCAAAGTTGCGGCAATTCGAAGTCTGGGGATGGCATTTCAAAACTGGTGAGGGTTCCCCCTTATGCTTTTTTCGCAAAATATACACAAATTAATAAACTTGAGATGTAGAATTAAACTAGATGCCAAATTATGATCAAAATGGCCTCGATATTGACAATCGGTTTAGATTTGGTAAAGTTGTGGCAATTCGAAGTCTGGGAATGTCATTTGAAAATTGGTAAGGGTTCCCCCTTATGCTTTTTTCGCCAAATAAAAAATATTTTTTTTTTTCAAAAATGTATAAACTTTAGATGTAGGATTAAACTAGATGCCAAATTATGATCAAAATGGCTTCATTATTGAAAATCGGCTTAGATTTGGCAAAGTTGTGGCAATTCGAAGTCTGGGAATGTAATTTCAAAATTGGTAAGGGTTCCCACTTATGATTTTTTCGCAAAAAATACACAATTATTTTTTTTAAAAAATTAATAAACTTGAAATGTAGAATTAAACTAGATGCCAAATTATGATCAAAATGGCTTCGATATTGAAAATCGGCTAAGATTTGGCAAAGTTGTGGCAATTCGAAGTCTGGGAATGTAATTTGAAAATTGGTAAGGGTTCCCCCTTATGCTTTTTTCGCCAAAAAAAAAATATTTTTTTTTTTCAAAAATGTATAAACTTGAGATGAAGGATTAAACTAGATGCCAAATTATGATCAAAATGGCTTCGATATTAAAAATCGGCTTAGATTTGGCAAAGTTGTGGCAATTCGAAGTCTGGGAATGTAATTTCAAAATTGGTAAGGTCCCCCTTATGCTTTTTTCGGAAAAAATACACAATTATTTTTTTTAAAAAATTAATAAACTTGAAATGTAGAATTAAACTAGATGCCAAATTATGATCAAAATGGCTTCGATATTGAAAATCGGCTTAGATTTGGCAAAGTTGTGGCAATTCGAAGTCTGGGAATGTAATTTCAAAATTGGTAAGGGTTCCCCCTTATGATTTTTTTCGCAAAAAATACACAATTATTTTTTTTTAAAAAATTAATAAACTTGAAATGTAGAATTAAACTAGATGCCAAATTATGATCAGAAATGGCTTCGATATTAAAAATCGGCTTAGATTTGGCAAAGTTGTGGCAATTCGAAGTCTGGGAATGTAATTTCAAAATTTGTAAGGGTTCCCCCTTATGATTTTTTTCGCAAAAAATACACAATTATTTATTTGCAAAAAATTAATAAACTTGAGATGTAGAATTAAACTAGATGCCAAATTATGATCGAAATAGCTTCGATATTGAAAATCGGCTTAGATTTGGCAAAGTTGCGGCAATTCGAAGTCTGGGATGGCATTTCAAAATTGGTGAGGGTTCCCCCTTATGCTTTTTTCGCAAAAAATACACAATTTTTTTTTCAAAAATTATTAAACTTGAGATGTAGAATTAAACTAGATGCCAAATTATGATCAAAATGGCTTCGATATTGACAATCGGTTTAGATTTGATAAAGTTGTGGCAATTCGAAGTCTGGGAATGTCATTTGAAAATTGGTAAGGGTTCCCCCTTATGCTTTTTTCGCCGAATAAAAAATATTTTTTTTTTTCAAAAATGTATAAACTTTAGATGTTGGATTAAACTAGATGCCAAATTATGATCAAAATGGCTTCGATATTGAAAATCGGCTTAGATTTGGCAAAGTTGTGGCAATTCGAAGTCTGGGAATGTAATTTCAAAATTGGTAAGGGTTCCCCCTTATGATTTTTTTCGCCAAAAATACACAATTATTTTTTTTCAAAAATTAATAAACTTGAAATGTAGAATTAAACTAGATGCCAAATTATGATCAAAATGGCTTCGATATTGAAAATCGGCTAAGATTTGGCAAAGTTGTGGCAATTCGAAGTCTGGGATTGTAATTTCAAAATTTGTTAGGTTCCCCCTTATGATTTTTTCGCAAAAAATACACAATTATTTTTTTGCAAAAATTAATAAACTTGAGATGTAGAATTAAACTAGATGCCAAATAATGATCAAAATGGCTTCGATATTGAAAATCGGCTGAGATTTGGCAAAGTTGCGGCAATTAGAAGTCTGGGAATGGCATTTCAAAATTGGT